>VYXC01000743.1:1468759-1639782 GCA_013397175.1 Platysteira castanea
AGGTGGAAATTTTCCCAGTGAGTTCTGGTGTTCTGATGCTGAAACAGTCCAGAAGAGAAGAAGGGAAAAGCTGAAGTTCCAGGAAGAATCCCAGCTCTCAGTCTCTCTCTCTCAAGAAACAGAGCCGAAAAGCAGAGAGAAGCAGAAAAGGGTGCTTCCTCCACTCCTCAGCAGCAGCAGCAGCTAATCTCTGTGTCCTTGAACACAAACTGCTTTGAAAAGTTCGCTCAGTTCTTTTTCTCTCTCTCTTGCACCCAGTTTTAAAGGCACAGAAAGGCTCAGGATCATGTCTAGGCATAGAGCGGTGATAGGGGGTACAACAGCATAAAGTCACCCCAAGACAGTAGAGCAGACCAGCCTGCAAGTTGAGCAAGCTAACAGAATTTTCATAGTACAGAACAAATCCCAAAATTAACAGAAATTTTTATGGTAGACATTTGTTGAAGAAGAAGTGGGTGATTAATTCATCAGACAAAAAAAATTAACTACACTTTATTGAATGGTTATCTACAGTATTTACTCTGCTTATTGCTCCCATGCATTTAGCAATCAGTTAAAAATAAAGCTAAGGACCAAAATAGAGCTATATCCTACTTTGCTATGTTTTCACTTCTTGTTTAATACACCAATATATCCTTCTAATCCATTGCTTGGTCTAAATTTCCTTACCATTTAAAAAAAATCACTGACACTTGGGGTATGGAAATAATAATGGAATGCTCTGAGGCAAACAGGGATTAATTGTAATTGTTGATTTTTCTGAGCACACTTAACAAAGTAGCAGCCACATGCTGCCTTATTCCATGAATCCAGAAGATTGTTTGAGCAGGCAGTGTTATATTACTCTGGGGTGGGAGTGAAATCATGTGGGAGCAGCAAGCACAGCTCATGGAGAAAAATTACCATTTTATATTTATTACTTTGACTGGTTTAAGTGCCACAGGAATAGACTCTCTAATGCATTTGAGTGCAATTCCCCAACAATTTGACTCTGTTGCTTTGTAAACTATTTTTAGGGAAAGTCTCAGAGGGCTTTTAAAGGCACAAGCCACCAGATTTTAAAAGTTATTTTGGTAGTTTATCAAAAGGATATAAATAATATGATACATCTTTCCAGATTAGATTGATTCTTCAAATTCAGGTAGGAGAACAGCACTTCAGGAGAAAAATTCCTGGTTTTAACTTGCACATCATTTTTGTCCCGTTAGCTTGAATATCCTTCTTCAGCAGGATTTGGCTTTCCATTGGTAACTCAGCCATCATTTTGGCTTTCCATTAGTTACTCTGCAGTGTGGATCCTTCATGCCTTTAAAACCAGATATTATTATAAGGAAACTACAGGCTTGAACGTACATAACTGCATAATTGTACTGTTCAACAGTTAATAGCAAAAGGGCATAAGGACATTCTGTTTTAGAGGAGGAAAGTAAAGGAAAAAGCAGACAGGCAAAAGGTCATGTCTCTAAAAGGCTATTTAATCAAAACTACAATTTTTTCATTAAACAGTAAGGTAATTTCAAGTTCCCTACTTCCTTACCTTGCACCTTCACACAGCCATAGACATTAGATATAGCCATTTGTTGGCATCCTGTTCTCCATCATCTTGAAAACTTGAAATCTGAGTGTCCAGCATAAAAATGTACCTTTTGGCTGCTAGCAGCCTACTACGGATGAATTTTCGTGTTGACCTTCGAGCACAGTATAATTAATACCTTGAGGAAGTATATGCATTATTCCCGTGTATGTACTAATAGCTATGCAATGAATAAACCACATGATAAGGCTGAAAACTCTTTACTGATTTATGACATAATAATAGCTCAGAGGTGTTTCCTGTTTATTTTAATAATCTTTTCTATCTTAGTTGCTGAATCTTGAGCTGCATACACTTCAAGGCAGAGTCAGAGCATGCTCTGAGTCGGAAGCCTCTGAACAAGGCCTCCCTTCCTAGCTGCCGTTTCAGTGGACACCAGCAAGCACCTTCCAGCCCACCCAGCTGGCTGCCAAAACAGTTGCTATGCTGTACTTTATAAAATATTTAAAGTGCTTCTTGAAGGACATAACAGGCTCTCATAACAACTCAAAATCATTTCAGTGAGGAGCTTGCACACTCTCCCCTGGAACTGCCCAGGGCATCTTTTGTCTGCCCTGTAATGCCACAGGAAGCATAGGTATGGGAGGAGCCAATACCTTTTTTTGACCATTGTACTATTACACCAGCATCAGGAGAGAACATGAGAAAGGCATTAACATCTAGCTGTCATCATCCTGGAAAATTCTAACCCACCACAGTGACTCTAATCCATAGTGCAACATTAGTCCACGCCATTTCATCACAAACTACCAGTTTCAAGCTCTGTTTCCTCTCTGAAAGCTGGATGCAACAAGCCAGCTCACTGTGTTCATCAGATGAGTACAGCCATGCCAAATCGTCAAGGTCATTGAGCCTTGCAGCATCTGATGGGAACTGCACGAGCAGAGAGTCCTTAAGACTGCAGTTGCCTTCCATATAAAAAGACTTTTAGATGGCTGTTCCCTCTCCTACCCCTTGGATAAATCTGTGAATTGATACAGGGATTAGAAAAAGATAAGCAATTTCATCTCCAGTCACACACGTCAGTCACACACAGGCTTGAATAATGGTGCTGGAACTGTTGTGTGGCAGGTATTTGGAAGTGAATCACACTAAACAAATCAGTGTAGACCTACTTTGGTGACTTACACTGCTTTAAGAAAACTGTAGCTGTAATACACCAAATAAGACAACAAAATCAGCAAGCATATTATTTTATTATTTTTGTTGTTGCAGTCAAAGTTGTCCCTGTTTTGTGACATATACGAACCTTTTTTTTTTCAAATTTTGCATATAAAGATGCATGTAAACGATCCTGGAATGGGATTAAACTCTGTGTTAAATGCTCTCCAAAGAACACTGCACAGATCGCTCGACAATCTGCCTCAGTGTTTTATAGCTGGCCAAATTCTCCTCTCACTACTTTTATGCACTGTAATTTTCTGTAATTGGATTACTCCTCAAGGAATGGAGGCCTTCACTTCAGTTATCATGTCTAAAAAGTAAAGTGTCTTCACCACTAGTATCTCCAAAGGTGCAGGGATTTAGCAATAGTGGGAAAGAAAAGGATCTTCTAGATCTTGTCCTTCCTTCCAGTGAGAGTTACAGTTATACAGAAACAATTCCAACACTTGCAACATCACTGATTTTATTTTTCTTTAAGTGATATGATATACAGTTGACCACAAGGGAGAGGCATAGCAAATAATTGAAAACAGGTTCAAGAAAACACCACTGCTTCTCATGAACCAAACAAAAAGGTTAAGCAGTACCCACCAAAGCAGTAATGTCAACACACACCCTCTCTCCCCGCCAGCTCCAGAAAGCTGTAAAAACATAAATCAGAAATAGCTCAGATGAGTCAGATAAGTGATTTGTTTCTATCTGACTTTCTCTCCCAGCCCCAGACATATTCAGGTAAACACAAAGCCACATCATGGAATCAACAACTTTCAAACGAGAAAAACAAAAGATAAGCAGAGATCAGTCCAAAGATCAACAGTAGACCTCTAGGAAACCTCTCTCCTTCCAAACTCCAGAAACTTCATGCAATGAACTACAGCCACTTGCCTTTTTAGGGATGAAAACAGAAGTCAAAAGTAAAATCACAGCGATGACAGTAGATGCAGATAAACAGTGAGTCCTTCCAAAGCACTGTCTGGGGTAGGAAGAGAGGAAGGACTCTCATGTCAAATATCTGCATTAGAAAAAGACACTTCAGACATTTCTACAGCTGTTTTCTTCTCATCCTTTCCCACTTAATATCTGTAACTATGGGAACATAGAAGAAAACCAAAGATTTAGGGAAGCAAGGATTGAGAAGCAAGACATCAATTGTTTCTTACAGAGAGAAAAAGACAGACCAGCAAGATCAAATCTAACCAAGAAAGAAATCACATGTGGTAGTTCAGTAATGGTCAAATGCACATCTCTGGTAAGGTGTTTAACCCATAAACAGAGTTCTAGGTTTTAAATAAGGTAGAAACATTGACACATTTGCTTCATCTGCAAATAACAGTGAAGAATTAATTCTAAATAGACAGCCTTTAGACTTTTTCACTTGCCACAGAAATGCACAGTCTCCATTCAGTGTCACTGGCTTTTATCTAAGGTTTGCTGCTGGTTACCTCATTAAGCACTGGCTTCTGAAATGTCTTGCATCTACCGTGTTCTGTAGCAGAGCAGTTAAATTTGTCACACTTGCAAGGGATCCTTGGAAGTATTAACTTTGCCATTTGGCCAAGATTCTTTTTAGAAGTCTTTTCTTTATGGAGAATGAAAGAAGGTAAGTCAGATAAAATTCAGAACCCTGTTTTAAACTGATTCTGAGAAAAAGTTTTTGGTATCAGATAAGAACAGAAAAGCCTGAGACACAAGATTAATTTACGTATTTAGTTTCATCCAGCAAATACTTTTCACTAGCTGATATTATGTGACCACATTTCAAGAAATGGCCTTTTTCCCTCAATTTCAAAGAAAGAGAAAAATGGAAGAATGAACTTTTCTTTTGCTTTAAATCCACACCTACTTCAAACACAGCTTTCTTTATGAAAGGCTGAGCTCACTTTCAGATTATAAAATTAAGCACTTAATACTTCCTCCCCGAAACAATACATAATTCTGAACAGTTTACTTTGGTGAAGGACATATATTTTTCAAAATTAGAAGACTACTATGAGCTTAAGCAGAAAGACTGAGAAATTTCACACTTAAAAGAGTATTTCCTGAGAAAGTGGAAAGAAAGTTGCAAAGAAGGCTCAGCCTCATCTTTCAGTCTTAAATTATGGTGGTCTTCTCTGATTCCAGATGAAGCCAATAGTCTGACAGGTAACATGCTTAACAAGGGGGAAAAAAAAACCAAGCAAAAACAAACCACATCAATGCTCTCAATTTTTGATCAGTTGTTTAAGTTCATTACAGAGCTTGACGGGCCTCAAGTTACTAAATAGTTTGGTTTGTCTGAGGGAGACATAAAGTTAGACCTACAGTGAAAGTGCTAAGCAAATGGATAACAGACTGGCAATGAGAGGATGTCAGATCTGCTCTCAAGATGCTACAAGACTACATTGCCAGTGACCATTTTTATCCCTACAAGTCGTTTCAAAGCTTTGCTTGACTGCTTCATTTTCAGTCTAGTTCATGCCGAAATGAAGATTTTCTCAATACACATGGCTTTCAGCACTTGTTTTCTATAGATTCAGCCTCTGACCACAGTCATCTCTCTTTCATAACTGATAGTTCAAGTCTCAGGTGTTAAATAAAGGATTTGGATAAGGTGACTTCTGTCTCCTTACCCTCCCTACCTGTTCAGCCTCTGATATGCAGCTTACCTGAAGATCAGAACGACAGCCTCTAACCACAGGAAAAAAAGGATGGCCAGTAGACCCTGTTGTATTTGATTCATGACCCACTTAACAAGTGCTCTGGTGAAACCTCAATTCATTTCTTTAGGCCTATTTCTTATTTCTTACAGCACAATCTGTCTTATGGCTCAGTCAGCCCCAAGAGGCAAACCCTGGCAATCCCATCTCCCAGCCCACGCAAGTATGAGGAGGAGGAGGAGGAGACAAGCTTCAGACACCGTCAGTCAGCCCAAGGAACATATGAAACATCCCACTGCTCAGTCTCAGGCATCAGAAACATCCTGTACTCTCACACTGACTCAGATTCGTCGGTGCCTGCAGTCAGACAGCAGCACAGGAGCGCTGCTCTGGCAGTGCCAGCGGAGCCACGAGCTCAAGAGACTGCAAGTGAATTCTGCCGCACAGGGAAGCACCGAGCAGCCCTCACTGGCTATCAGTGGACAGAGGGAGGCAGACGTGACATTGCCCAAGAGTCCCTGAGTCAGCACTGATGAAGAAGCACCTCGAGTGCCTCACAGATCAGTCAGCACAACAACCTGCTTTAACAAGTGCCAGTGAAAACACACAAGCTTGTTTCTATGGGAAAGTATTTTAACTGCACACGCGGGTGAACATTTTGTAAAACTGCCAGTGGATGCAGCCAGCGTCGCTAATGTGATCACAAAAACCTATGATGGCAAGAATTTTATTTTGAAAAAGATTGTAATCCAAATCAATTAGAAAAATTAAAAATGTATGCCTCAGAATTCCAAAGGGATGCACAATTTTACAAACAAAACTACCCATATAGAAAGCCCCCCAAAATGGATGAGACTGAATTTTAAAGAGGCTCTTATAAAACCAACAAAAAATAGCTACAGTAAAGGCTGGCCAACCTGTGGTGTTTGGGGGATTTACTTATATCCCTTTGCAGACTGCTTCTGATTTTTATTGGATTTTTCAGGTTATTAACAGATTTATCCTTCTCAAGAAAAAACACTACTTTGTTGAATGGGCCTGAAACCAAAACTCCAACCAAGGGCTGTGGAGGTACTGCAGAAGGTGAACAAGCAGAGTGGTGGGAAGGGTCTATCTCCACCCCCTAGCAGGAGCCAGAGCTTACAGCCCAACCCTTTTGACAGAAACTGAAACTGGGGCAGCAGCCTGTGCTCCTGTGGTGTGAACTGTGTCCCCATACCTCAGTACCTGGGGCTGAGAGGAGAAGCAGAGGCTGGTGGGTGGTTTGCAAAGAAGAACAGCAGGGGAAATCACATCCACCAGTCTTTCTGAACTTCCTGCCTTATGGTGATCAGTCCCCTAGCTAAAACACCAGAACAGACACAGCAGCCCTGCTTCTGCATGTGGCCACCTAAGCAGTTCCAGTGCAGGGCCCACACAGGTGCCAATGGTCACCTCTTTGCAGGATGGGCTAAAGCTGACATCCTAAGGGGTTGCAACATTAATCATTAATCATAGAATACGCTGAGCTGGAAGGGACTCATCAGGATCATCAGGTCTATGTGTATCATCGAGATATGTGGACAAACAACTTGGATAACGGCACTATTCTGTTCATACAAATATATGTGCTTTTCTCAGGGCAAATATCTTGCCTGTTAAATGACTTCACCAACAGAAAATCAGGGCCAGATAGAGGTATCAAGACATTACTCACATGACCTGTTTCTGACCCTCTTTGCTCAGCACCTGGCACTTTATTTGATGAACTGACATATTCAAATGACTTAGGGCTGTGGTTCACAGAGCAGGACTTCATGCACAGTATGAGAGGATAGAAGAATTTAGAAAAAAATGAACCACTATAAACAATGTAAGTTATTTTAACTCCTCCAGCCTAAATGAAAGGTTAAATAGTGCAGTCTTTGGTAGCACACAGCAAAACTAATTCTTAATTGCTACATTTTCTTCAAGGCTTATATGTAACAAAAGGATAAACATTAAACTATTACTTCAAATACATTGTAGAAAAGCAAGTTTCTTCTTTTCTTTTCTTTTTCTTTTTTTTTTTTTTTTTTTTTTTATTTTTCCATGTTCGTTCACAACCTTTGGAAGCCTTAAGCTGTTAGAAAGAAAGGACAGAGGATTCGGGATTCAAATTGCCATAGGAGCTTTGCTGTGAGGACGTGAGGTTGTGAGTCTAGTACCATTCCCACTGCCTAATTTCATTATCTGCCCAAATGGGCAGAAGCTATATATTTTAAAGTTTGTGGTCTAATAAGAGCAAAGATCAAATGACTCCTTCAAAGATGTGAATGGTCTCTCAGGGGAGATGAGTTACAAGGAAGCAAATAAGGGATCTAGCCCTGTCCTCAAAAAACATTTCAATGGCAGCAGGATTAAGCCTCAGAGTGAAGAATCAAGAATGCCTTCATTAGTTGAGTGCTAATTGCCCTGGCAGTACACATAATGCTGAACAAGGACGGGAGGAGTCAGCTTTATCACTGAGTCAAAACTAGCAGCTCAGTTTGACTTGTGAGAGGGAAACAAATTGTGCCTGCAACCTCCAGGTGATGCTCTGCCTTCTGCAAGAAACCTCTCCTGATCTGTCCTCAGAAGAGCAGTTCCAACTCCCTCACCTTTTGGGATATTTGCACTGCCAAGCCCTGGATTAACATAAAGGGCTGATAATAAAGTAAATAAAATTAGCTACTTCCCACAGAGGACTGATGCACAAATAAAAACAAAAATTAAAAGCAAAGATATAAAATCAGGAAGCTTGTTTTCCTTTTTGTTTTTTTTTTCTGTTATTTTTAAGGAGAAACTAAGAAATAAAGTGGAATGAGGGAAATAAAGACATTTTCCATCATGAATTCTTGAGTGCTGTGCACATGATCTCATTGGTAATGGGTCAGTGCCTCCTGCCGTGCCTTGGGCAAGGCGGCTGTGATATATAAAATGCTTCTAGTGGCTGTTGACATTGCATAAAGCTTTTATTTTTCTCTCTCCCTCTTTTTTTTTTAACTCCATCTATGTCTCTGTCTTAAGCCTATAAAAATCAAGAACTTCATAACAGTCAGTTTGTTGACCTAGTAATTGCATATTGAACCATTTACCAAACATACACAACCAACAATTGTCACATTGCTAATAAATAGCTGAAAATTTAAGCACTAGTAAGGACATTCATGTCACATTGTCATCAGTAGTGCTGATGTCAGAGACGAGTGAAACCTTGGGGGCTTGTAGCCATCAGCTCACACCCAACCACCTGAAATCAACAGAAAGGCTCCCTTCCAGACCAGAGAGAAAAGAGTAAGTGGTATATTAATAGAGAGGTTCTATTTGCTTTCATTAGTTCCTTCCTCAAATATGGGCAGAAAAAAAAATGAGATATTTTTCTATCATTCTCCTTTTAGATAAAATGCTGGTTCATATACCAAATTTCCTCTGAGAACTACAAAATCCTAAGAATACTCAGCTGAGTATCCTAATGCTTCTAAACAGAAGGTGATAAGCTGTCATCAGATAGGTTTTTTTTGCTACATAGGGAGCATACAAAGGTTGGTGTAGAAATGACACAGAGAAGAAAGCAGCAAAATTGTAAAATACACCTTCATTATAGCATATATATATGGTGATGATTACCAATGGCAAAAAGCAAGTGAATTTACCAGAGTGCTAGTGGCATTTCAGTTTTCTTTTGGTCATTGCAACACAGTAATTTCACGTATACTAAATACATGGTTGTTTTTCTGTTTCCTTTTCTTTTCCTATTTAAATAGTAACCCAGGTAGGAATAGACTATTGATATCAATAGACAACAGCACAGAAAAGAAGCCATAATATCTGCATATTTTATATTTCATCCTTTTCTGCACTCTCTATAGTGCCCATCAGGAAACAAAGAGAGATTAGATGGACATGATCCATCATTATTTATTTTTATTGTCTATTACTTATTGCTGTTTACTTACAATTCTTAAAAGTAACTCAGGATACCATTTAAAATTATCTATACCATGAGTTTTACTACACTATTCTCTCCCTTTATACTGTTATATATGGGTTACAATACACAGGCAGTGAAGAATTTGAGGCTAGGTATTTCCCAGGCCATTGAGCTCCAAGGAAAACCCTTGATATCAGAAATTTCAGCAAAAATATTCTGCAGAAAACACATGCAGATTGCCTATTACTAAATATTTTCCCTCCTTTGTGGTATTGTGTCTGGGAAAACACAATAAAGACGCTCTCACACCTGCTAGGTTCAGCAGAAAGGAGGGAAAAGGCCACTTTATTTACATATGTCACATATTATACAACTCTCAACTGCACAAGGGATTGGAGAGCATGTCACTTCCTTCTGAATCCCACTGGAGAAAAAAGATGCTCATCAAAGTTCTCTTATCACAAAAGGAATGAAAAACAGAAAATACCGTTAAGTAAACATTGGCTATTATTTACATGAAACTGTGAGAAAGAATTCCAACTCCAAGGTTAAAACAGAAGGCTTTAGCAAAAACCAGGGCAACAGTGGTACATGAATACTTTTCACTGCGTTTTTTCTTCTCTGCATGTACGTGTGTGTGTGATATTATTTCATACTGTGAAAAAGACATAAAGATATAATTCCCTTGCCTTGCCAAAGTGGTACAGTAAAAGTCAGTGGCTGTCAGAATATTTGCTGCAGGATACTGCTCTTCATGAAAAGTACCACTACAAACAGTGACTAAGAAGAGTAGTCCGACTGATCAGATATTTATCCCATTTTTTTTAGTGAAATCTCCGTTTTTATGATTTTTTTTTTTTTTGGTAATAAACAGCTTCTAATCAAAGAAGTAATAAACTTTCCACACAGAAAAAAAAAATTAGTAAGAAAGGCAGAAAAGCAGAAGAGCCCATAGATTTAACAGGAGCCACTTCAAGTAGATCCAAGCTCTCTGAAAAGTAGTTAGTACTCCGGGGAAAGACCTTAAGGAACTATACTCACCCCATTTTCCCCAGAAAAGAGACAGAAAAATCAGTCAGTCATGTGAAGGCCAGCCTTTCTGTTCCAGACCCACCTCACTCAAGCATCTGTCCCCAAGACAAAAGAAACTGAACATAATTATTTGGCTTGCACGTCAAAGCTTAAACCAGGTGATCTAGACAACTCTAAGTCTTAAAATAAAATAACCTCTTTCTATTTTTTTTTGTCCCATTCTATGCTCCCTCCTTTTTATTCTGTTTCTCTCCCTCAGGGAACTTGCTGCATCTATCCATAATTAGACAAAAAGAATAACCAGAAGCTCTGCAAATGCACAGTGTGTACATATGTGTGTGTACCTACATCTCTCCTCCAACCAGAGCCAGGAAAAGGGATGTACTAAGGGCATGCTTCAAGTATCCTGACAAAAACAAGCATAGGATGAAATTCAGTATCTTTGGATACATGATAAATTAAAAATAGAACCCATGTTACTATAGAAAATACAATTCCACTTGTTGTATCTTCTACAGTTACCTGTTGTTCTGTCTTGAATTCTTTCCCTTTCAAAATATCAGAGGGTCAAATAAAATTCAAAAGACTCCTAAGACACTAAAAAAACCTCATTGCTCATTGGATGGCGTTTGCTTTCAGAGAAGCGTTACTAGTGTGCAATCCTTGACCACTCAGCAGTAAGGTGCAACAGACGATAACTGCATTCTAAAAGGTATGCCCTGCTCAAAAGCTGAATAAATAGGTAATGAAATGGCTGATCAAAAAAAAANGGGGTCAAATAAAACTCAAAAGACTCCTAAGCCACTAAAAAAACCTAATTGCTCATTGGATGGTGTTTGCTTTCAGAGAAGCATTACTAGTGTGCAGTCCTTGACCACTCAGCAGTAAGGTGCAACAGACGATAACTGCATTCTAAAAGGTATGCCCTGCTCAAAAGCTGAATAAATAGGTAATGAAATGGCTGATCAAAAAAAAAAATAGTAATCCAAAACACTGGTTCATTTCTGTCCCACACTCTGCATAAAATCAGCTCAAAAATAAGGATAGTACCTTGATAATCCATAGCAGGAAATACCTCCCTGCCAGGCATTGTGATTTTCTCCGCCTCAAGTTGTACTTTCTAGTTCAGCACAAAGGAAAGTGGTGAAATAAGGGTACAGGAGCAGCTGAAAATGCTAAACTTTCAGATCCAAGACAGAAAACCAAGGCCACTTCTAGTTTCCACAAAGTCTAAAATGCAAAAATGAAAAGAGCAACTATAACATTAATAATTAAAATTGAATTAAAAGTAGTGTAAGTTGAGGCCAAGGGAGTATTTTTACTTTATAAATTTTTTATTGTTTTTTATCAGTTAGAACCACAGAAGGCTTTGAATACAGAAATATGCATGTAAATGAAATAGTATGTACTAAGATGTCCTAACTGAGGACATTTATTTTAATAAACCATAAAACTTGTATAATTAATGTAATAATATATTAAGGACACAAATAAGTAATGAGAATTATGTTTAAATAACTGCTGTGTAGGCAAGGGCCCAAGAGGATTGAAAACACAGCCCTGAATCCAGATTGTCATTTTGTCAACGCCACAGCAATCACTGTGGAGCTATACTGCTATGAAGATCATAGCCATGCAACCTCAGCCTGGCTCCGAGTTGTTATGGTATGGGAAGACTCAGTTTGACTTGAATTGCCCAGAATTTCTGAGACTCCTAAAGGGAACCTTTATTCCAGCATAAAAAGGGCAACAATCACTCTTAGATTAGGAAAGAACATCGGTTTTGCATTGCCTCCAAAGGTTTATGTCAAGTCACAAGCGTAAGAATGAGGGAGGGACAGTGAAGGGCTATATCTCACAAATCTCCCTCCTAAACTCCTTCTGGGATGCTCAGGTACTCTCTCCACTCCACAGCAAGGTTTATCACAAGCTTCAGAAAGGCAGGGAGAGGCAGAGCTGGGGGGCTGAGAAGAGGCTGGTGCATCTGGGATGAGAAGGGGTAGCTTGGCTCTCCTGGAATAAGGTGATAATCTGATGATAAGAGCAAAGGAAGTTTCACACTCCCAAATCCTCTACGCCAGTTCAGAGTATAAAGGAATCGTTGAATTATCAAGGTTGTAAAAGCCCTCTAATATCATCAAGTCCAACCAATGAGACTTTAGCCACTGTTCTCACTCTTCCCCCTGCAGCCCTGGCATTAGGTGGGTAAGGGAACCCCTGCAGGGCATCACTCCGATCCCAGGTGCCTCACCACCAACATGCCCTGTCACCACTGCCCATGACACTGCCTCCATAGTCACATCTTCTGTGGCCCAAACACACCCAATATTCTTAAAAGCATTTATCCATCTCTTTAAAGATGAAAGGCATCCTCTGATCAATTACAATGAAATTTAATGTGTAGACTTTATAACAAGAGATGGTGCACGATGCACTTTTCAAAAGTACATTATTAGTATTTTGGAATGTTAGGTAAAACTTTATTTTGTAAAGGTGGTTTTACCCCTGATGTAACTGTTACCCACCACATCCTCTCTGAGAACTCTATCTGAGAAGGCCCAGGGGCAGAGGAGCCTTCACAAATACTCTGGACTTTGTGCAAGGGGAAGAAAGAGTCTGTCTAGAGCTGTCACCACAGGAGTTATAGATTAAAGATGATGTCTGAAATCCAACTGCTGAAATACTTAGGAAGTGTTGCTGGCAACCTTTATATGGTAATGAGAGTTTGATGCTCCGTAAACTAACAATACAAATATTTTTAGTGTTCAGTAGCAGGAAAGTCAAAGTGCCAATTAGACTGTGAGAGAAGGAAGGAAGCAGTAGTACTGAAAAGAATGATTGCCTGACAGAGACCCCTGCCCATGTGAAGCATAATTTCACAGACATCATGAGTGTAGCTGCTCCTCTATGCAACTGGACACATCTTAGTGATCCTGAGAAACTTCTTATTCCCTGCTGACAAGAGCAGGGTCAGTCAGTGGGAAAACAATCCAAACTTCTGGGCTAGCTGGCAATTGTCTTCCTAAGTAACAAACTTTCTCTTCAAGGGCTCTCACACATATCACATAATCCACATATAAGTGGATTCCCCTTGGAAATTTGTCATGATGTGGGTGAGTTCATGCTCTTTTGTATACTAATGCTCTAATTTACATCATTCATGAAAAAATACACTTATATCTCATTTCCAAAAAAAAAATTCACATTAAGACATAGTTCACTTCAACAGTATTATCCTTAATGCCACCAATAGTGCTTTTAAAATAAAAATATTGCTTACATGTAAGTTGATGGCCTCATCTCACAGAGCTGAGGAGTTAGGCTACACCCCTTTTTAGTTTGATTCTCTTGTGATACCTCAAGGATTGTCATTACAATAATGATATGCCCCATAATAAAGTGTATGCTGTGGATCTAAGACAACCACATGCCCTTGACCTTGTGCTTTTGAGAAGGAAGAGATAGGTGGCAGACTTCAGGAGGCTTATTCATGTTACCTGAAAACCTGTCCTTATTTTACATGTAAGATCTGTCTTAAAAAAAACCACCTGGCATTTGATTTTCCTGGAACAGAGGAGTTACACAAGGGCTTAGGGGTAACCTGAGCCTTCCAAACAAAAACAAACGGGAAAGAAAAAGGAAACTGAATGTGCAGATTTATTCTGAACAGCAATGGTAAGGAGCACAATTTTGACATGTACAAAGGCTGTGTTTATTATCCCCTGGAGAGAAGATGAGTAGAGAAGCTGACATTGGTTGCGTAGTGACATTTCAGGATGGAAGAAGGCATATAGCCAATTAAGTCTAGCATTTGTACCCTGTAGTGTTTTTCCCCTCAAGTGCTTATCTAACACTCTTTAGAATATGTTCACAGCTGCAGCTTCTATTTCTGCCATTAGTAAACTTTTCTACTCTTGCTTTAAAGGAACATGCTCTAAACTTCCTTCCTGGTACATTCTTCCTGTGATTTGCAGGATCTAGGACCTCAAATGAAACACATTTTTTGCTACTTACTATTTTCAGCTGTCTTCTAATTTTAAGTTTCCCCTTCCTATTTTAAAATGAATTCACTGCTAGTCCAATCAGTGCTTATTTATTCATTGCCCTTGGATTTCAATCTTGCATTGACCAGGCATATTTTTTCTAGTGTAACCCCTGATGCAAATGAAGACCCAATGCAATATTTGTCTTATATTACATTTTCTGTCTCTCTTTCACTGTATCTACAACAACTTACCAGTTCCCGAGTCTTCTGGACAAGGTGTTTTCATAGAACTTCACTCTTAATTGATGCAGGTATGCGTTATTCCCTTGATCACTGTACCACCAAAGCATCCTTAACATCGTTAGCCTAGAAGCGTATTGTGAGGGTGTGTGTTAGCTGCAATTTAGAGACTCGGAACCTGAAAGAACACAGGGGCCAAAACTATTTTCCCCTTGACAACAGCGAAATTACAAACCATGATACAACTTGGAAAGATTCACAGGCCCAACCTTGCAAGTTTACTTTAAATCATATGCAGCTACTTCAGTGCTGAAGAATCAAGAGTAAAGCAACATGGGACAAGAGAATTGTAATGAGCAGCAGATCAGCCGACACCAGCCTCTTTCAGGACTTATCTTTGGAAAACACAGGCTGATAATTAAGAATGTTGATATAACATAAGGATGATGTACATGGCTATGGCTACTTAACAAAAAAGGGTAGGGCTTTGTTGTTGTTGTTTGGTCTTTTTAACCCAGCTATAAAAGGTAATGAGATAAAGCCCCAGGTATTCATCTTCTGACAGTTAGAAACATTTGTGTGAAGGACTAAGAAGATTAGAGTAGATAAATGCTTTTATAAGAGCATTGTGGAAGTGTGCAATAGACTTTACAATGTATGCTGATATTTTAAGATACTTTACGGAACATTTTAAGGATGTTCTTACAAATTGCAATGGCTCTTGTATATGAAACTGTGTCATCTGTAAGAGCCTATTTCAGGAGATTATCTGCAAATTTTCTCCTACTTGTCACTGACAGTAAATTGCCGCTATTAAACAGATTTCTATAAAAAAAACAGCCTGTGATTTAGTCCTGGTATAGGCTGTGATCTTTCATTTGGGAACAGTACAGATAACTGTATTGGGACTAATAGAACAGATCCATATGCTTTTAGACTCTTTTGTGTAGAATACACTCTATCAACACCCTCAGGACACAAATACTGCTCTTGATATTATCTTTAGGAAGCATCCCCTAAATTTGTTCCAGACCTAATGCACTTGTAAGGCAATGCACAAAATATAGTGAATGAGCAGTTTCCTCCCATTTGCACTGGGCATGTTGGTGCTTTCAGGGGTCTCATTTGCCCATGACTCCCTTCAGCATGTTCATTGTTTTCCTCAGTCCCTCTTTCTTGTTCCAGCTGCAGAGCAAGTAACGTGAAGCAGGCCTTGTCCTTCCTGAATTTCCTCTACCCTGTCCTAAGCCGTTTTCTGAGCAAAATTCCCAAGGTAACCAATCAGTTTGCCACCTGTCTGAAAGCCAGAATGGAAAACAAATGTTTCCTAAACTTTAGCAATAGCTAAAGATACAACTGGTATCACAAAGCCAAAGTCACTCTCTGTTAATTGCTCATTACTGTTTGCTACCTCGTATCAACACCTTTTGGAATTACAGTTCAAGTTGAAGACTAAAAATAACAGAGAATACATAATTAAATTGACAAAAGAGAACACATGTTGATACTCTCAAATCATATAGATCCCAGCGGGTCCTATATATTCCTGTGAAAACAAGTTCATGTTGGAATAAAATATTAGCACTTTCACTACAGGGAGTTCCCGTCTCTCTTTGTCTCTCTAGCCAGAGGTGCTAAAGACAGATCATTTCTTTGACCAATATGACTGATTTGACACACAGCAGGGTGAAGAACAAAGAGGTTTATGAGATCCACCCCTAGGCGGAACCATAATTACAAACATGTCTTTAGCTTCACCTGTACCACACAGTACCTAAACCTCTACAGTGTACTAAACTAGCACAGTTTTGGAGTTTGCAATGGCTTCATGGCCCCCTATCCTCCCACTAGCCCAGTTGCTTTTTTACCATCCAGATATTTCCCCTGAGGAACACTTTAAAAACCCAAACACACACTTAACCTAACAGTACTGCTAGCCTCTGTCTCCATTTGTTTGCATTTTCTTTCTTAGAGGGCCATTTCTATAACTCAAGAGCCTTGTGAGCTCACCTGGTGAAAGCAGATTAGACTGTGGCTTTTCAATTTCAAACCTCTGTCTAAAAGCCAATCACTCTTTGTATTTAAGTCAATAACAGAAATTAACATACTCTAAAAGAAAGCAAATATTGCAAAATACAAGTATTTCCTTTCATATTAAAAGCAGTGTTATTAAAGAGGAACAGCTTTTGGTAAATCAGTAGAATACATAAGCTGTTGAATGTTCATTCTTCATTGTTCCTGAAGAACATAAATAGATAGGGAAAGAAGATGATAGAGCAGTTATGTCACCGGCATGGAGATGATCTTGTCTCAATTCTACCTTCCCTGATTTCCTGAAGAATGTTTTAGATGCAGTTTGTCTGTTCTCACAAGTGTTTGCAGAGCAAAACATTTCTTGTGAGGCCTACAAAAACATCTGTGGAGAGAAAAGGGATTCACTAACCTTGATGCTACAGCAAACTGTCGATTCCTGCTTCTCTTCTTCTGCCCACCTCTAGGAAGTTAGAACAGAAAAAGATTGCTGATAGGAAAAGATATGCCAGAAAACAAAAGGAAATGGGAGTTCAAAACTGTAAAACTGAATAGTGAGTTGAGGCAAAGTAACAAGAAAATTACCTCTTTCTAAAAAGCATCTTCAAAAATACTATGATTTTTTAATTTTAGTTGACACTCAGCTCCTTCCTTTAGGGTATTTTTCCACTACTAAGTGAAAAACAAAGGTTTCCTTTAGCTACAGAATGACAGGTCAAGGCAGAAGAGACCAATTTCATCTGGGTCATCTGAGCCAATTTCCCTGCTCAGGCAGGGTCTTCCAAAGCCAGTTGCCCAGGACCATACTCAGATACCATATATGCATGTACCTACATATATACTATATATACTAAATGATAGATAGAAAAAGGATGGGTAATTTATGTGTAAACCATATACTGAGATAATCTACATAGCAATTTTATATATATAAACACCAACTATACATTGAATATCTATACACGATATAGACATTTACATATAACAAGAATAAAATTATATATGTGAATGTAGAGAGATGTCATATAGAGAAATACATATTAGGAAACAGGAGGACTCAAGGATCTCAGAGGGCTGCATGGACTCACCCTGTAGACACTGAAGGAAGACTCTGGCCTCTTTGTTAAAAACCCTAAAATGTATTTTCAGCCCTAGCAACGAGCCACAGGCTCTGTTTAACTACATAATTCTACATCTAGAATTTATCATGTAGCACCTACAGGTGCAAAGGCAAAACACTCAGCCATAGGGATGGGTTTATTTTTTCTCTCTCATACAACCAAAGTTCTATAACCTGTGCACACACAGGTGATATCATAAACCTGATGTTTTTGTAAGCACAAAGATATCCCCAAAGCCAGAAGTGGGACATCACTCCAGCGTTTTGTTAACATAACAGGCTGTGCTTCATGGTTAATTAAGTTTAATGTTAATCCATGGAAAGATACTCACAACTTGTAAGTATGTGTGAGAGCTAGTATCAGTTTCAAAGATGACAAAACACAACTGATTATACAAGTTTGTGCATGTAGTAATTTTTTTGTTTCGACACTAAGAGCTTAAGATGCTTTTCTTACAGTGATGGTTCCTTTGGGGATTTGCCTTAAACTGACCTCCTCAAAGCTGATTCACTTCAGCTCAGTTCAAGGCTATCACTCCCTGTGCCTTCACTCCTCATGTGAAGGAAATTTCTTCTCTGTTTATTTATATAATCTTGCCTGCTTTGCCATGAATACAAGACCTTCTTAAGGACTTGCACACTGCTCAACTGCTCTCCTTTGTAGCTTCAGACTGTTGACTCTCCACCACATCCCAAAGCTTATCATTCCTCTGTTGCTCAGAGTCCTTCATTTCTCCATCTCTCCTGCTCTATTTTCTTGCATTAAGCTGAAGTTTCCTATGGCATTTTTACAAACAGTTCAATTGAAAACCAAAAAATACAGCAGACCTTTTCTTAAAAAATGGAAGGAATAAAAAGGACAGAGATGAAATATTAATTTCTCCTCTTTCTGATTTTCATTCCTTTCGACTTCTCATCTGGTTTAAAGCCTCGTCCTCTTGCAGTGGAAGTCTGGCTCTGATGTTAAGCACTGCCTTGGCCTTCCTTCCACACTAGGCTTCAAAATATATCTATGATCCATTCTTACACCTAATCCTACTGATCCTGCAACCACCATGCAAACACATCAAGGAGCTGAGGGGATAGAGCTACTGCAAAAATACAAAGACGTTATAAGATGTTCCTGGGAGGCAGAAGTAAGAAGTAAGGTGGCAAACTCAGCAAAGTGACATCTTTTGAATTCCTTATATACAGAAAAATATTCCTCCTCTTTCTTGGAGACTTTCATTGGCCTTTTCCAAATATTAATTGCAAATTAAGGGAAGAAATCTGCAAATAGATTGCTGAGGATTTCTTCCACAAACTTCTCAAGAGAATGAAATCATATAGACCTCTATAAACCTGACCTACAACTACACCAGCTGAAAATCAAATTTCTTTGCCCTGGACAAACTAGGACTACTAAAACTTGAGATATCTCTGTCTTTCTTCCCAAAGTATCAGCAAGGGACTTTTGACAATCAAACTAGATATTAATATCATAGTGTGAATTGATACAAATCTTACTGTAAACACAACTACCTTTTTCACTAGTACCTAGATGTAATAACACTAGTATTGGCATCAGTTGTGATTTTCTTGTTGTCAGTTGTTGTTATAAGGCCAATAAATATAGCCACCTATTGTATTGCTTTTAACCAGGAGCTGTTTTGCAAACTGGATCAGAGACCAAGCATTAAAGTGCTAAAATTAGTTTGTGCTGCAGTAGTAGCAAATTAAAAATGGCACACTGTTACACTAAGCAGTGTACAGTTCTGCCAATTGATTTATGAGGTCAGGAGGAAAAGAATTTATCACCTGGCATTATCTCTGCCCAGATTTAATGGCTGCTCTGTCATCAATGCACAAAAAAATTATAGGAGTTGAGAAAGGTCTTTTCAAAAGACAAGGGCTGTTTACAAAGGAGTGCTTCTCTCTAAGACACCTTAATAAAATAATAGCCTTGGTGGCCTAAATCTCGCAGCATAGTGAGAAATCTATATGCTGGTGGCTTTTGGCTCCAGGCAAATATTTTTAAATTCATGGTCAAATGACGAGAGGACTCTCACGTCACCTCCAACCATGAAAAACACATTAAGCTCTCGACTGTCTTGCATTTTTGCTGCCCCTTTGTGTCCACCGGTGTTGCCCTAGTTTGTAAGCCTTCTGTTTTTATCCTTGGAGTCAGATTCTTCTCACACAGTTTCATGTAAATAATAGCCAGTGTTTACTTAATGGTATTTTCTGTTTTTCATTCCTTTTGTGATATGAAAACTTTAATGAGCACCTTTCTTCTCCAGTGGGATTGAGAAGGAAGTGACATGCTCTCCAATCCCTTGTGGAGTTGGGACGTGTATAAAAATGAGATAATGTAAATAAATCCATTCCATTTTCCTCCTTTCTGCCGAACCTGGCAGGTGTAAGAGCGTCTTTATTGTGTCTCCCTGGACACACACTGGTAGCACAAATTTAATGGCAAACTGAGATCCTTTGCTGAAGTTCAAAACTACATGTTCACTATTAACTCAAAGTCTCTTTTCAAAAATAAGCACTGACGAAGGACAGAGAACTGCTTTGGTTCCAGTACAAGAAGTCACAGGAAGAAAGAAAAAGGGAAAAAGTAGTTCTTGATTTATGGTGAGCCTTAATCTTGATTAAAAAAAAAAAAAAAGTGATCCGACTATCAGCAGTGCTTTAATGTAAGAACCAGTGCCATGTTACACTTCAGAGGTGATTGCACTTCAATGACAGATGAATGTATCCCTCTCTACAGTATGCTGAATGCATTCACATGCTTTCTGGATTAGAAGAGAGGTTGTAAACAGAAGGGTTTATTACAATGGCATTCATCTGAAGAGAAACAGGAATAAGTATGTATTCAGGAGACCATAAGACGTTTATCAGCATTACCAGCTTCTACTGTCACTGTAATCCTTGATATAAGAATGATTTGGGTGTCTTCCACTTCCATTATCTGCAGGCACTCAAAATCACAAGAGTTCTAATTCAGTCTTACAATAGACAATTCACGCCCTACTTACTGCTCAGAGTCTACGAAATTCATTGCTGGAAAAGTATCAGGTGATTCAGATTTTAAAAGGGAGGATGAGGAATTCTAAAGACTTTGTTAAAACCTAGTGAAAGTTTTGAGTATTATTAAATCTTAGAAAAAAATGTTTCAATATCACCTCATTTAAAATTATGCTTAATAAAAAGAATGCAACCAAAGCTGTAAAATCTAATATCCAAAGTCAGCAAAAATATTTTTATTTCTAAACTCTAAGTATATTTTTAGGGCCTTCTAAATTCTGCTTAAGAGCACATAAATTGCTGTGGTCAGTATGGCAAAACTTAATTCTATTTTATGATTTTTTGCTGAGTGGTATGCTGCTTTACTATCTGGAGCACCTGAACTTTGCTACTGGCCACTCTATTCTTAATTAAAACACAGTCTTCCTCTCTGAACACACTCAGACTTCGGAAAAGATCAGCTTTGGCATTAGCTTATTTCTTATTACAAGTCATACAGTCTTAATGGAATACAGCCAAGTGCAGGACCCCTCAGCTGTCTGTCACTATGCAGGCATTCATCTAAAATTAACATCGGGAATGGACTTTTAATTAAAATATTTTCTTTTAAAGCTAAGATACCTACATATGGAGATGATTTTTTTAAAATTTCCTTATTTTAAGCATCAACAAAGCAAGTTAGAGGCATCACCTGAAACCACATTTTAGAGACTCTGAGTCATAAAGGACAATATTGTAGAAAAGAACAATTTGTTAGGAATATGATTGGGGGAAGACAAATTTCAATCCACCTACTAGGGCCTTAGCTCAAGTTCAATTTTACCACTAAATTCAAACAATTCATGATAATGTAAAGCTCCCTAATTTCTCACACACATAGTCACTGTACTTGAGAAAAGCATTACAGTTGGTGTTTTGTATCTAGAATTATTTTCTACCATATGTACTACAAAAAAGGACTGAGTTTCATAGCTTTTTGGCAGTTAAGGAAAATGAAAACATCTGTATACGTATCTATTCTTTTCCATTTAATTTTTTTTTTCATTTCAAAATTGTTTGCTGTTCAGCAATCCAACTTCACGACAGATTTTGCAACCAAACTCAAGCAAATTTTATTACTGTAGAAGTCCAGTAATTTTAGCAGAGCTTTGTCTTACACAAGCACAGACATCAAGCCTATCCTACATCCTACAAAATTATTGTCTCTATTGCAGAACAAGATTAGATTACATACACTTCACAACAACAATTCCAGCCTTTTCTCTTCTAGTACGCAATAAGAAAGTCAAGATATGTCTTTAGTTCTCAAAGAAGAATGCAATAATGCACTATAGTAATGAAATTGTCCCAGGACAGCATATTGGGTCACACCCAACATCTGCAGAGTCTCACCATCTCCAGTTGGGCTGCCTGGCCTTTTATATAACTTTATATTAAGAAAGCCTCTTAAAAAAGCTCTTCCCCTGGAGTCTTTGCAGCTGGGGGTGTTCAATTCCATGCAGCAACATAGTGCAACACAGGGCCTGGGAAGACACTCCAGATCCTGTTACACACATCAGCTCCAGGGGGTTGGGAACTAGACCAGTGTGGCTGTGCTTGATCACAGGTTTACACAGTGATCAGGGTTGGAAGTTTGGGAAAGTCCACCAAGTGGCCCCATAACTACTTTTTTTTTCTCATTAAGCCTACGTCCACCTTTCTACTTACAATCTGTTACACGGGAGGAATAGGATGAGCATCTACTCTGTTATTATCTCTACTGGCTTGTTCAAGGGCAACCCAAAAATCCTGTCCCGAGAGAGTGAAATCATATCTCTTGAAGCTACCCACACCACTGGAATTTGGAGGCTTTCTACTGCAAATAATGTAAAATATCAAGAGTAGCATCTCATGTTGCACCTAAAGAGTCCCAGTGCATTTAACATATCCAAGCTCTTGGCTTTACATTTGTAACTGAGACAAAACAACTCCCCACAGGCCCCTGCTGGAATATCAGTTGAATACTGACACAGGAGAAGGCATAATGACCAGCTAACAAATGAACCACTGACAAGGGCTGGAATAAATGTATGCTGTTTGTAAATAAACACAAGTAAAGTGAGTAGGTGCATTAACGGGTGTTCATGCATCTCTGAGGCACACATACACATGTAATTGAGACATCATTACTTCATACACAAGGGGCATGAGTTAACTGAACTCCCACACACCTTTTGATTTAGAAAGTCACTGTTTTGGAGTAATTAGTGGTTAATTTGTACTGACACGGGTGTGCTTGGAAACTTACTGTGGGTCCCTGATGTGCTCTAACTCACTCGGTTTCAGTAAGGGTAAGGGCCACTGAGCCTGTGCTACTGTTATTTCTGTAAGAAGAAAGAGGTTTCAAAGAGCAAGTTAATCTCCAAGCCTAGCTTTTCATCTCAGTAGTGAACATTTTGTCTGGCCTCTGTCATTTTGTATCTCGCACTTTTTGTTATTTCTAGGCTTTTCTAAGAAGCCCCAGCAGGACAAGAGGTTACAGTGCCGTAAAATACTACTGGTTTTGAATAATTTATTTCTAATTTCTGCAATTTAGAACATCTCTCTGTGCTGTGGATCTCACTTTCCCCTCCCTCCTTCACAGAAGATATTTTATTACTCCACTGTATTCTAAGGAAAATCTTTCAGCAGCCAGCTTCCAGCAGTGCTAAAGCCTCAGCAGAATGCAAAAGTATGCAACACGGCAACCCCCTACACTCTGAGAAAAGAATACAAATGATGAATCTCTATGTAACTAGACCAAGCATTTTCAGGAGTGCTTTTCCAGGAAATGGTACAATCAACATTTTATTACCTAGATTACTGAGACCAGGCAGACGTAATTTTTCAATGTACTGACTCAGGGCCAGAGGGCAGCCATAGCACAGCCCCTTGAGAACCCTCCAGTGAGCCCCATGAAGGCAGTTAGAGATCTTACACATTCCTCTCCATATATATTTATATATTAAAATTTGCCTTGTGGTTGTTTCTCAAATTCATTCACCTGTGGGCTGACCAGGGACATGTAATGTGTTATTGCAGGATGGCCTCATAGCAGGATGTCAGAGCATTACTGAAGCTTTCTTCCATTGCCAAGTGTTTCTTCTGCTTCCATGCACTTTATCATCCAGCAGCGTCCTCCCTTTTTCAACACTGCACAAGTAAGAAAATGAACAGTGTTCTTCAGGGCTGAGGCTTATGTGGTATCACTAATTAGCTTACAAGGCTTCCCACCCCTAGGGACGCAGGAGGCAGACCTGGGAGTTAGTGACTTGGAGATTAAATTCATATTACACATATGGATGTAATGTATTTAATATGTATTTCCCAAAACATTCACAGGAAAGTACCAAAGAGATTCACACAGCTACTAATGATTACTTTATCTGGGCTAAGACTCCAAAAAGGAACAATAGGAGTATTTTAAATAGCAATTGCCCTCCTAGAAAGTTGGATAACCAACCATTGATAGCAGTTCAAAAGTTCAGTGTGCTTCTAAGTTCTGCAAAGCAGCTTTTTACTGATAATGGGCAGAGAGAAAGAGGCAGGAAGGAGAAGAGATCAAAATCCAAAATGGCATGGATCAAAGCAGCAACACTGAGCATGCATCATGGGACAGGAGTGCTGAAAAGGGTTAGCTAGGGATTTCATTACTTAGGAAGATAAGCCAGTAAGTGACAAAGTATTAAACTCTTACTTTTGGTACCTAATTCCCCCACAAAAGGGTCCAAACATTGGGACATTCCTAAATGCTGAGATTGTTTCTGCATTCATCGCTTGTCACTTCCAACATTCTCAGCTTCCCATGGAGGAGCCAAGGCCAAGATTATGACAGTCTGCAGATCTGTACTAACAAAGATCTTTGCACGAACCTTGTTAAAAGCAAGCTGCCTTAACAAAAATCTAACCATTAGATCTACCCTCCATCATTCCCACCATGCATATAAACTGCTTATTCCCCATGAGAAAGATTTTGTGTATATTTCCACAGGAAATGAATTTGATATTACTTGACAGCCATCCTTTTAGATTGCTTTATTCCTGATACCAAACGCCAAGAACACCTTAGGAAAATTCTTTGTCATAACTCTTGGTACAGCAGTATCTCTGCCAGGATACCAAAGATGATCTTCCTCCTGCTCCTGTCTGTCCTATTGGTAACAGCAGAATCAGAGCTTTTGTTACAGGCAGGTCCCATACTTCATCGAAGTAAACTCTGACTTGTCAACACTGTTCTTCGTCCAACGATAAATAATAGAAATTTAAATCATCCAAGAAACAGAATTATTAAACTATTTGTTTTGTCTAATTGCAAAACTTCCAAAAGCCCACCTTTCCAAAACACTGGATCTCCACTGAATATAAAGCCACGTAAAAAGATATTATTGCATTATTTTTTGTTATTTCTCTGGAACTTTCTCTCTTCTTATGGTAATATGCCATGAATAAAACACAACTGCCAAATTTAGAACAGTTAAAAAACACAATTTGCTGCAGAGACGCACTGTTCCCTTTTTTTGTTATATTGGTTTTGATTAAATGATGCCCAAGGTTAAAAAAAAACATGGGGCATAAATAATGGGGAGAATTGGTGAGCAGACTCTGTTGTCCCAAGGCAGGAATACTGCACAGAGTCTGAGAATGCTCACAAAGCTCAGTAGCACCACTGGCAGAGTAAAATATTGCCCTGTAAGCATAAGGATACAACAGGCTAAGCACAGCTGAAATAATCTATACAGTGTTTCATTAGCCTGGGCTTGTGGGTACTCCTGCTGATAAGCTGTCACAGTTGGAAGATCCCAGAAAAGAGTGAACAGGTATGGAAGAAACTGCATGACATAGGAAATGGATTCCAATTTTTTCTGGCTAAAATTTGCCTGTTTGAAATTTCTCACCATGAAATAGAAATTAATTAAGTCCAGAATGCTCCTGACTGTAGTATATCATGTTAAATTTTTTTTCAGACAAATTTTAGGATGCTCAGATGTATTAAAAACCATTCAGAGAAGTACTTGTGTGAGTAGGTCGTATGAGGTCTTTAACCCTGCTTTACCTACAGCTCCAAAAGTTCTTTTCATCACATAATTTTAGTGGTGGATTTTAGTTATGCATGTGAGGAGAAACAAAATTGAAAAAACAGTCTTAAGTTTCCTTCCACTATTTGCAATAAGCCTGCAAAAACATCTCTCAGTACCAAAATGAACTCTCCCAAGAAAAGATTTTCTAGCTTTAGCTGAAATAACACAGAAGGCCTTCAGTGCTTCCTATGGAATACCCAAGGCTAGGTTCTGCTAATCCATAATATTTCATTTTTCTAACTCTGTCACTGGATCCAATTTGAATGTCTAGGAATTGAAAACTTTAAGTTATCCCAGTCTCAGTTACAGCTCACAAGAAGCCCTGGGGAAGTCAGGTCTTTAGAGGAAGTCCTGCTGCGTTGTCTATCACTGGCAAAAAATTGTAAGGAAAAGGGTTGCAGGGAAAACCATGAAAATGTTACAAAGTATAGTTATGTGGCAGAAATGTGATTATATATAACTTCATTCAGACTCCTGTTCCTTAGCTTTTCTGCTACATTGACAGTGGCCTTAATATTTCTGCAGGATCCATGTTTTGGTCAGTGTGGGGACAGATTGAACAGTCATTCATTCATTCCTGTGGTGTATGTTCAGAGTATGTGGTCTGTCTCTTTTTTCCTAAAACAGAGTGATTAATTTTCTCTTGCCTTTTCTGTGGCACTCCCCATGGCAGGGCCTGAAAAGGAGTTAGCATTCACAGCCTGCAAGTGAGGCAGAAGCATTCCTTCCATTCTGAAGATGGGCAACAATGGCACAAATTTATTAAAAAAAAAAAAGAAAAAGTTACCTGACTTTAGACTTCAAAATTGAGCACTGTCTTTTTTCTTGTGTCCCTAATACTGTACACCATCACCTAGGTTCATACCACAACTCCAAGAAATTCAGATGAAGGTGCTCCCATCTTAGACACTGTTTATGGCATGAAGGAAAAAATGGTGGAAAATTCCTTGCCACGTGTGACAAGAATGACCTGAAATCCCTCACCTAACATCATACAGGATTTCTATGGCAGAAGGAGGAAGAAAGTCCATTTCTACAGCCTGATACTCAAGGATAGAACCCAAGAAACTGTAATTTCTCTCCTTGCAACTGCCTATCTAATTCACTATTCACACTTAAAAGAATATAGACATCAGGACAAAGCACTTCTGGGGAATAGTGTCCTTTGTTACATTTTCCTCACTTCTCTTTTAGATAGGCCCATTCTAAACACAAGTCAGAAATCCTAAGAAAAGGGTATATTTGAACACACAAGTAGGCCATGTGTGCACTGGAGCACATCAAAGTTGTACTAACAAATTAATTCTGACATTTTCTAGTTTTCACACATTTCAAGGTTTTTTTGCAATTTCACTGTCTTTTCATATGTATATATTTGTTTATTTGCTTGGAGTTGTGCATGTGTGATGTTGCCATGGTTTTTAAGAGGATGAACCACGATAAAGAATTTATCCCAAGGCATGAGACTGTTCGTCAGTAGAGTTGTAACCTTTGCATCAGTCACAGGAACCTCTGCTGTTTCAGATGAAAGACTGATAGCAGGAATAACCTTTCATTGTTAACACACATCAGGCTTAGAGGTCAACAAGATTAGCACTATTTTTGTGACTGTTATGAATATTGTAGAGGAAAGTCTATCTATTTCATGAAAAACAGTCTTGATCAATATGTTCTTCCCCAAATCTAGGCAATTTCATACTTCAATTTCATAGGCATTCTTCTACTAAAAGGCACCTTCAGGTGTTCTCAAGGAGATGTGGCCCTTCCCACACAGGTGCGTGCACTTGTCTTCATAACCTTCTGTTTTCCCACATAAGTAGACGTGTTGCTTGCTCCACCATGCCTCCCCTTCCATCTCCTCCTCTGATAGCAGAAAAATGGAGATAGATAGATGGATAGAGAAATAGATGGATGGATGGAAAGAAAGAAAGAAAGAAGAGACACCTTGGTTTTACCACAAGACTTATAGGGAGGGTAAGAGAGACCAAGGTACCTTTTATGACAAAATATTTTAGATTGTACTAGTTTACACTCCACTATTTGGAGACTGTCATCTTCATCATATAGAACTTATTTTTATTAAACTGGCTTTTTAGTAGATTTTCTGCGTCAAAACCCAAACTAGAATAGCCTTTTCCACAACAAAGCAAGAAAAAGTATTTTTGGGCATAGTGGAAGTTGGGATTGAAATTCAGACAACATTAACCAACCCACACTATTTGTTGGACTGGAAGGCTTGGTTATTCCTGTGTTCAGGTTCTCTTTGCTAAAGGTCCTTTTACTTAGGGGAAAAAAACCCAAATAAAAAAAGGTGAAACCTAACAAAAATAATACAAAATCAACAAAAAAGCCCTATCCCAAACCCCTAACATCTATGTTATCATTGGTTGTTGACCAAAGCCTGTCTCAACTCTATCTGCCTGTGTTACTGGTACAGATTAATGATTTGACAGATTACTGTTTTACCAATATCAAAATTATTATCCAAACCATGCTAGAATTTCAAAATCACAGCACAAAGTTATGTAGGTGTCCTAATTTTGTTTCTCAGAGAAGCTAAACGTCAAGTCAATAAAAGGTCAAGCTGACTAGTATGTATTGAGATAATATTCTTCTTAACCTGTCAGAAGATCAATAATTGGTGTCATTATTCATTTCCTAGAACAAAAGAAACTAACACTATTATTCTAATGAGGAAGTAGAAAGTATATAAACTTCCTGCTATTCCTGTTTTATTAGATTTGAAAGTTTTGAATTCAAATCAGTAAAAGAAAATAGCCTAATGAAATCAAAACCCAAATATCCTATTCCTATACAGAAAAGAAATGACGATTTGATTAATCATATTTTGGAAAGATGTAGTAATTTTTTCAGAGTTTAAAATATAACATTGAAATAAACTGGGTTTTGCAATAAGTTCATCTTAGTGATTTTTAGGGTTTTAAATATGTGAGATCTTTTTTACTCCCATAATTCCTGAACACTTCATCTCTGTTGGTATTTTTTAAAATCATTACAGGCTGTCAGAGAAACACTACAGACCTGATTCTCCAACACTACACATTTGAAGAGATATTATTATTATAAAATTATAATAGAAAATAAATAGATATTAGGCAGTAGAACATCAGTCTTAGGAGGTACTATTCCTTTCCTGTTTGCTTTGCTTACTGTTTAAAAACCCAAAAAATAAAATCCCACATTTCCCAAGTCTGAATGATCCAGCTTGGTCCAAGCCAGCATGCAGCCCAGCTAAGTGCTCACTCTCTCATAGAAGATTCTGAGTTTTGTCTTCTGTACTGTTCACTTTGCTTCAGCTAAAGGTCACACAGGAGTGGCTTGCCTACACTTAAAAAGATTTCTCAGGAGAGCTATATGGCCAGCACTGCCAGGGAAGACCAGGTTTTACACTATCAAAAGCTTTCTTTTGATAATGTAACCTAAAATAGTCCTTCACATGGCACTGGTTGCAAAGAAAGAGGCAGAATATGAATGTCTGTAGTAGGACACATATGCACAGTTGCATCACTTAGGCATACAGCTTTGTAGGTAGTAGTTTAAACAAGAGAAGAATTCATGTAATGAATTCATGTGGATTTATGTGATGCCAAAAAATCACAAAACTAGCAACAAGCCAGCTTTGCAAGACTGAAGCTGAAATTATATACCTTTGGAAGGCAATGTTGTATGAGACTCAAAATAATGCACAGCAGCCCTGTAGAAGATTGAAATGGGTCTTCAGTTAAATACTTTTGCTGCAGATGACAATCTGTATCAGGAGATTCTGAATAAGCAAATGTGAAATGGGGAGAGATGAAAGATGATAAATGAATTGTATTGAATACTAAAAAGAGAAATGCTCTCCCTGCAATAAAACAAGGTCATCCAGAAAAATAGCATAGATGAGCTAAGTCAGCCTTCGGGAAGTCATTCAAATTTGGTGCTACTACCACGTAATATTTTGAAGTCTTGTTTTTTTTTACAGGCTTGACAAGCATCAAGCCTTTTCAGGCAAAAATCCCAAATCCACCACCCAAACACTGTCAGAAAAACAAGCAAAGGAGAGACAGTTCAGTCTGGCAGGCTTGTGGGTGATATACAGGCTGTGACGTAGCATCACTCTGCACCACGGCTATGGCATCTAAAATAGCAGTAACAAGTTCCAAGATTTGATTTCATGTTTGCCAGATGCAAAATGGAAGTAGAGTTGTGCAAAAGCTATTTACTCAGACAAAACTTTGAGGCAGCCAAGAAATCTGACTAAAAATCATTCAAATATGGTTATTAGTTTTATCCACTCCAAAAAAAAGTTGCTTTTACACATTTACATAGTACTTGATTTTAATTTTAAAATACTCTCTTTAACTATTTCCTTAATTTAGACAAAAAGACCGAAAGAATAAAACCTAAAAATATTTCATGTCAAGCCCACAAAAATGTAGTCATTACCAATAGTGTTCTGATCTGTCCAGCTCTGACTGGTTCCAGACCTACACCTTTGTGTCCAAACTCTTTTGTGATGGCAGAAATCGGTACTTTAACAAAATTTTAGTCTATGCTGAACCCAAACATGGGATGACTATTTCCATTGCTAGCTGAAATGAGAGAGTTTTCCAGTTTTGGTAACCATAACCTCCAGTCATAGTTCATACTGCACAAGAAAAAAAAAATGAAAGATTCAAACAAAAACTCATACCCAAGGGACCTAAAAGACCACTGAGAACAATGAAATATGTCCTGCACTAGATTTACTGTAGCTGGATTTTAGCAAAGCATTTGATATAGGGATTCTGCCTTACAATCTTAATTCAAATTGGCTGGGATATGAGCAGAGTTACATGGACAATAAATTGTTTGAAAAAATCTGTAAACAAGGAGTAGTGATTAATGCTACCAAATGAAGCTGGAAAACTATATAGTGTAGTGATATAGAGATTAATGTTCAGCAGAGCCTCTTAATTTTCATCTATGTTCAGACGATGGGCAGTAAGTACCATTTTTTATACACATATGCATCTGTAATAAATATATGTACCCACATACACAGAGAATAGCAAATTCACTAATAAGAAATCTGGAATGTAGAGGTCCAGAAGGCAAGTAAGGGCAGTACTGAACACTACCATAGAAACAAATTTCCAATGCTGTGTGAGAGCAAGAGGTGCAACACAACCTGGGGGATGCATGTACTGAGGTGATACACTACCCAGCAAACCAGGGAAGACTGGCCATGATGCTCCTGGAATATCACATTCAGTTCTGTACCCCTTAGTATCTTATACTGACAAATTAGTAGTAACTGAAAAAGGAGAAAAAACCTGCTCTCTAATGGTACTGATCTCTAGGCCACAATTCCACTGAAGTCAATGACAGGCACCTATGTACCTTTGAGGATCAGGCCCTCAATCTCATGTAGAAGGATTTTCTTATGAAGAAAGATTAAAAGGTCTAAATACGAACAGCTCAGCTAAGCTCTGACTAAAGGGAGATGTGATAACTGCCTATAAATATTTGAAGGGTATAAACATTAAGAAGGGTGATGAATTATTTAGACTGGTACAAGGGATATAACGAGGAGTAATGGGATGAAATTAAGAAAGTGAAAATTTAGGCTGCTCCCTGACAGCGAGGTATATTTCATCTGTGAAATAATTTAGACTGAACATCATGAAAAACTTCTATGTGAGATGTATTAACCTGTTATAGTCTTCCAGCAGTAATGGCAGAATTCCGATCTTTTGGGGGTGGCTAAATTTAGATGAAACAAAGTGCAGGAAAATGACTAGAGGATTACCTTGCATTGGCCAGGAGGCTCTTCAGATAACTAATAAATTTATTTCCCTAATTCAACCTCTCAGGGTCCTGTTAGCTTTTCTGTGCAAGAATACACATAATTTCCAGCATCGTCTCTGTAATCCAGTAAGAGAGATTGCACAATCTTGGGAAGCAGATACAGTTTGCTAAAGAAGGAAGGAATCATACTCACACCTTTAATTACAAGTGTACAGCAAGTACAAGGTAGAACAGTAAGTGTCCTGAGGGAAGCACACCAGCATTTGCAAGTAGCATTAGGACAGACTAACTGCGAAGACATGGGGGTTGCGGGTAAAAGGTCTAGCTAGAAAATGAACTTGTACATCTCAGAAATACCATCAAAGAGGCAATCTCATGCCTCTAAGGCCATCATACAAAATTTTGCACTTTCATCGGTTGGCTGGTATCTGTTCAAGCATAAGTGGAATCTAAGTCAGAGCACAATCTTGTCCAGTCGCAAAATAGTGCAGTGCTGTGGAAAAGAAGGACTGCACTAACCCAAGGAATTTCACTCCAGCTACAGAAAAAGAGTTTCAGTGTCTAAATAGAACCTTCTTCCATCTCTGCTAGGAGTGCTCAGCTAGTACTGCAGTTTATAAAGTTTTTATTTTTATTCTCTTCACGATGGATTCACCATCATGACATTATTATTTGTTAAATCAAATTCAGCAAATAGGCTGTCAGACAGACAGTAATTTATCATTAGGCTGTTTAAAATGCACAACAACACAAGAAGGCAGGGTATCTTAGGAGCACATGGAGGGGAAGACATAAAGTAATTCCAAGTGAAGAATCACAGAGTCTGTGTTGGATTGATGCGGCAAGATTTTGGTAGTGGGGTGCAGCCGCAGGGTTGGCTTCTATGAGAAACTTTAAGAACTTCCACCACATCCGACAGAGCTAGTGGAAGCTGGCTCCAAGATGGACCAGCTGTTGGTCAGGGCCATAGATGGGATGTAGCATCTTGGGGATAACATAGTTAAGAAGGGGGAAAAATCTTGCACAACAGCAACTGCAGCCAAAGAAGAGAGGGCTAAGAATATCTGACAGAAGCAGCTCTGCAGCCATGAAGGTCAGTGAAGGAGGGGGAGAAGGTGCTCTGGGTGCTGGAGCAGAGATTTCCCTGCAGCCTGTGGAGCGGACCATGGAGAAGGAGCTGTGCCCCTGCAGCCCATGAGGGTCCATGGTGGAGCAGAGAACCACGTGCAGTCTGTGGGGAAGACCATGGTGAGGAAGGATGTGCCTCTGCAGCCCATGGAGGCCCAGGGTGGAGCAGTGATCCACCTGCAGGCTGTGGAGGAGCTCATGCCAGAGCAGGTAGATGCCCAAAGGAGGCTGTGAGATGCCCACACTGGAGCAGGCTCCTGGCAGGACATGTGGCTCCAGGGAGAGAGGAGCCTACACTGGGTCAGTTCTGCTGATGGAACTTGTGACCTTGTGGGGGTCCCATGCTGGAGCTGGCTGTGCCTCAAGGACTGCACCCTGTGGAAGGGCCCCACAATGGAGCAGCTTGTGAAGAACTGCAGCCTACGGGAAAGACTCACATTGTAGAAGTTCATGGAGAACTGTCTCCTATGGGAGGGACATCACACTGGATTAAGGGAAGAGTGTGAGGAATTCTCTCCCTGAAGAGGAAGGAGTTGCAGCAACAACATGGGATGACTTACCACAATGCCCATTCCCTATCCACCTGTACCAGCTCATGGGGAGGAGACAGCTAAGCTCAGGAAGAAGGGAAGGATGGCGGAGATTTTAAAGGTATTTCTAAGTTTTGATTTTATTTCTTATTATCTTACTCTGATTTGATTGGTAATAAATTAAACTAATTTCCCCAAGTCAAGTCTGTTTTTCCCTGGACCATAACGGGTGAGTGATCTCTCCCTGTTCCTATCTCAGCCCATGAACCTTCTCTCCTCTATCCAGCTAAATGATAGAGCAGCTTTGGTGGACATCTGTCGCCCAGTCGGGATCAATCTGCCTCAGAGAGATGGGAGGAATATTTAGCAATTTGAATTCGACTGCAGAAGAAAAATGGTTCCACTTTTAAATAATTCCATTACTTTTTAGAGTCAATTAAAATAGAAGGCAGTAATAGTCAGCATATCTCAAGAATTCATCTTTAAGAAACACATCCTGAAATTTTAAAGTTTTTAATAGGCTCGATCTTGCAGTGTACAAGATAGGGAACTATAGCAGAAGCATATCTCACATCAACTCTAACACTTAGGTTAGCTCACTGGCACACAAAAAGGGACACCAAGGTCGCAGTTTTAAAACGTGTGTATTTGTGTATGAACTAATTTTTAATCGGTTCTCTAAATGCAGCATTTTCCAGACAACAAAGAAACTTTAAAGACTGGCATGAATTTCTAGCAACTAAAATGGTCACAGACAAGTTTTTTTCCTTGTTAGAGACTAGCAGCAGAACTCCAATGACCCAAATCACATTTCCTAACTTAGAGTGCTGTTTACTAAGTTGCAAATGTGCCTTTCTCTATCAAATCAATTGTTGACCAGGCTAAATACTACTCACTTTCTGATACCTGACAAACACAAGGCAGCAGTGCTACAGTTTAAGGACAGTAGCCAGTACTTCAATCTAAGTAATCCTGACTGTATCATTACCATCAGTTTGCCTTTCAACTCTGTTCTTGGACAGGTAGTCAAAAATTTTTGTACTTTCCTTCTCACCCTAAAGAACTTGTGGACCACAGCCACTTCTTAAATACAGGTTTTTCTTTCATAGAATTTCAAGAAAGTATGTTGAGGGATACACATTTGAAATTAACTCCATAACAATTAGTTAAGTGTGTATATTGCAGGAAGAAAGGCAAGCAAACCTGCTAAGATTTTTCTCCAGACAATGGGCACAGTTACAGTATTTTTTGTTCATTCTACAGTAGTTGCTCCTAGCCTGGTGATCTCACACAGTATTTTTGTATTCAGCTACATATGCATTTAGGTATTGGATTCAACCACACTTGTTTTGTATGAACAAAACTGTTCCTGATTCAAATTTATGCAGTCTCAGAGAAGTCAATGAGTCAAATTCCACTCTCAGTTGTATCTTCATTAATCCAGAGAACTTAATTGGTCTCAGTGGCTTTGCTCCAGAGCATGGAATACATCTAAGCATAACTTCATAGCATATAAATCAGGATGGAACATTTCTTCTGCAGTAAACAGTGAAATAGAGTCTTCAGATCAATTTCATGACAGCCTTGCATGCTTACTTTATGACTTCAAAGCTTGAGAGACCAACAATAATGCTAAGCAGATTTTCTTGATTTTCAACCTACATTCCACAGAAACAAACCAACCACTAACCATTTATGCCAGCACAGTGTGCTAGTTTGAAAGCAAACTAGTGAGAGACTTCAAGTCAGAAATACAATTTAATAGGAAAAATAAAATAAATTTAATAGTACAAAAAAACAACCCACTGACAGAGTCAGAGTACAAACCTGACCCCCTGACAGTCAGGGGGTTGGCAGCAGTCCAATCAAATGGTGGCTGCAGTCCTCCTGGAGTGATGGTTCTGTTGAGGCAGTGACTCTGTAGAAAAGGTCTGGTCTTCCTCTGAAGGTCTCGTGGCAGTATAGAAGGGTCTGGTCTTCCTCTGGGAATCCAGTGGGAAAGCCTCTATCTGATGTTCAAAATTTCAGCTTATATCCAGGATAGAACGCCTGGCTCCTCCCTCTGGGCGGAGCATCTCACCATGGGATGTAATCTTATCAGTCATACGCTGATGGCCCATTAACAGAAGATATCTCCCTGGAGGGAGGATGGGTCATGGGAGAGATAAAGAACTCTGCCCCACTTGGAGTTAACAGCTGGCCCATTAACAAGAGATAACCTCATGAGTTTATCAGGGGTGAGTCATCAAGGAGGTGGGGGACACTCTCCCACCGGTTTTAACAGCTTATGAAGATGGTGAATAGAATACAATCTTTTGGGTACATCTTATACTGTAACCTAGGACACACAGAAGAACAACTGATGTTTTATTTTAAATGTAGATTACAGAAAGTAGGGCTAGAAGTGACCTTAAGTTCCTATCCTGTTCAACCCCTGCTCCAATACAGTCTATTATATATAAATCCATCATGACAGACCTCTAACACAAGTTAAAAAACATCTGATAATTGAAGTTACACAACCTTGTTAAATAAAATCAATTTCAGTGTTGAACTGTCCTTCCTGTCAGAAATCACTTAAGCCCAAATCCACAAAAGGATCCTATATTTGGAAGTAGGATTAAAGTGGGATTTACAAGTCCAGAACTGAGGTCCCCAGACTACCTGCCTTGCTGTCACCAACTTTAGAGGTACAACTCTGTTCTGCATCAAAGTTCCCCAGACCTCAGACTTCCATTTGCTCATACAGAGGATCCCATTTTCAGCAAGACTGAGTGACTCAGTATCTGGTTCATGTTTGCACCATCCTGGAGTCAGTCAAGAGGAAAGGCAGATGGAGGGTGGAGGGATGCAGTCTAGAGTGCATGGCCTTTTCAACACCATCAGATCAATTCTTGCAAACCTACAGCACCAACTGCTGCCTTCCTTTAAAATGAAAAGGACAGAGGAAATTGAAAAAACCAGCACTATAGCACCTCCTCTCTTTCTACTTCAATCAATAGTTAAAGCACTCCAAAAATCATAGTTATGGAGATTCATTTGCAATTTCATTCTTCCAATTAATAAAAAAGCACTCACCCACCAAGGTGGTTAATTCCAATGTTGTTCATCCACTCAGCAGGTTGGACAATGAGCATAATCAAAGCTTTCTAAAACTTAACACTAACACAAATGATAAAATAACAAAATTTATTAAAAGCCCATTTCATAGACCATTAGATAGGCTTTTTGAGTCACAAAGGGCCTGGACACTGCCTATGGGACCCTTAGGAAGTATCTCACCTTTGTGACTCACAATAAATATTCATGGAATGGGGTAGTGACTGAAATGAGCACTTTGAGAGAGAACAGCTCTTCTGTGGGCCACAGAATCTGAAGATATTGTTAGCAAATTATAATGACCCAGAATAATTTACAGTCAAGGTATTAAGACTCTCTTAAGAGAACAGGACGTGAGTTCATGACCGCAAGGCACATTATGACTCTGAACTTTCCCATTCCCCACCCACAGTGGTGAGTGATCTTTTCTTCAAGTACAAAGCACAGAACCCCGAATTCCTTTTCAGCCTCTATTTGTGAGGAAGTTATTGTTTGTTTGGTTGTGGTTTTTTTTTTTCTGAAAGGAGTGACTTTTGCACTATTGTATTTCCATTACTCTTTCAAAGGGCACTTACTATCAGAACCAATTCTACACAGTGAATTCCAAAATTGGTAAAGAAGTTACTTGTATGCAAAGAACGACATGCTGAATTTTTCTCCCACCTCCCAGAGTGTATAAAACAAAATTGTCACTGGTGGATAGTCTCTAGAGCATACAAGCTTTTGGTAAGGTTATAGATTCCCCTGCAGCAGTCAAACACCCAACACACTGGTGTTACAGCACAGAGAGCTATAGCAGATTTCTTGTTCTGTGCATCAGTCAAGTCTGTGTGCTGTGTGCTCTATGTAATGAAAGTTTCAGAAATAGAACACAACCACTAAAAATACTAGACTATGTAATTATTAAGAAAGATCGATCAGGAGACTGATTTTGGATCTAAAAGAATATTAATATTAAAAAAATATTAAAAATTAAATATTTTTAATTAAAAAAAAAAATTACTCCTGGAACTCACAACTTGTATATAGAGACACAATGCCTAGCAGCTCACCTTAGGTGATAGTGGGAGAGTTTCAACACAGAGCACTGATTTCATCCATATTATCTTTAAAGACCTAAGCACCATGTGAGGAACTGGCACTATAAACAGCAAAATCATAACAGATGCAGAATCGGCACTTCTGCAAAATGATATGGACCTTTATCACACATAGATGACACATTTATAATAAATATAGGCAGATATCTGAAGGTTTCAGACTGTCCACTGTATGTTCTCTTTTCATGTTCAGCTTCCTAGAAAGTTTTCAGTTTCACCCACAAATAAAATCATGCCTTCCCCCTCTTTCTTAGAAGCTAGAGAGATTAGGAAAAAAAAAGGTGTTTGTCTTAATATGTTTGTCTTAATTTCAGACTCTGTGAACATTTTCTCACATCATTTTTAAATATCAGATATAAGCAGCTCCCTTTAGATAGCAAGTTTTAAATCAATACAAAACTATATTTTCTATTTTATTTTGTTCAAATTTGTGTTAACAATATTTGATATGACTTTCATGCATTAGTTAATGACTAACTATGCAAAATCACCCAATCAGTCCAGAGAGAAAAAAATATCAAAGTAACCAGACTAAATATTTGTCGGTTCTAGGGAAAATTATTGGTCTAACAGAGGAAGAACCAAAAATAAAAAAGAAAGAAAGCCTTTGCCATATTTCTACAATGCAAGAATGATAGGAACTGCTTCTAAACCTCACATACAACCTTAGTTTTAAAAAGAAATCAAACTAAAATAATAAGCTGTGGTTTTGGTTGCAGCTAATACTTGAGTCAGTCAGATGACAGCAAGCTGATCAGTATGTCTTCAGAAAACAGAAAGTGGTTTTTTTCTTACTCACTTTTTCATAAGTTACAGAGATACACCAGCTAGGGAGAATCACTACAGCTACTAAATGATGAATAAAAGAAAACCAACTGAAAAAAATCACTATCCATTGCACAGGGCGATCATGGATATGACCACTTGGGTGGCTGTCAACTGCCCGGCACTGTACTGGGCTTATGTTCAGCTTAGGAAATAAAACAAAAAAAATTCAAATTCCCCATCCGGAAACTTTCACTTCACAAGAACACCATGCCTGTTCTCTCACAAAGCTTTTAAGGCGAGGCGCTGAGAGGGCTTGGACTTTCCCATATCTTTATAGATGCTGTATTACTGGAAGGAGACCACAATGAAACACTAATTTTTTACACCCACTCTGCACTGGCAGCAGCTGAAGGAGCTGAGTAGCTGTCAGCATTAAGGACAAATCCTAGAGATGCACCTGACCCATGAAGTGTCTCACCCCTGGGAAGAAAACAAAGCTGTGAGCAAAACACTGATCTGGCAGCTGGGAATTTAGAGCAGCCCGATCCCAGCTCTGCCGTAATCTCACTGAGAGAATTTAGTCAGCTCAATGTCACCAGCTTTGCCCTCTTTCCTCACCTCTATGGGAATAAAAGCAATTGCTAATTATCTGCAATAGATGGAGTGAAACAGAAGAGCTGAAAACTACCTTTTAAACACAGGATTAAAGTAAGGGGCAACACAGCTTGAAGACCTGTGTAGCAAATTAGACACACATCTTACCTGGACAATTGCTTCTGATTTCTGCAGAGACTAAGTTTGCCAATTAAAAATGAACCAACAAAAAGAAACATTTCTAACTTTATCACTGGCAAGAAAACCATCTCGGCATGAAAACAAAGCTCTCTTGTTTCCCAGCATTTCTGGCAGGGGTGGTCCAGGACTTGTCTTGCTGTTCAGATGTTTCTCAAGCCACCAAGGGGAGAGCACTTGGGGCTTTACCACTTGCTGCCAGTGTTTTCATGAGCACCGAAGAGCAAGGAATCCAGTGGTGTTCAAACAGGGCTGGCACTGTAGTTTGAGGAAGCTCCCTGATAAGGAGGAATAATGACTACTGAGCACTGATGGGAACAGGAAAAGACACTTAAATATGGGGAGGAGGTAAAACTGGAGCTGTCCCTATCACATTAGGGCACAAACTGACAGCTACTTGTAGCTACCCACTCAGCAGCAGATGGTTTGGAAGCAGATGGGTGTGAAGACTGGAAAATACCTTGTGTACATAAACCAATATCGGGAATTTGGGGGTTATTTCACCCACTCAAGGCAGTAGTGTAACATCCAAGTAGCTCATGACCACCGTGAAGACCTCAGTGTCCTTCTTCTTTCCCAGAAGCCTGTAGTAAAAGGAGTGATTTCTCCTCTAAACACAGTTCTGACTATTGCCAACACTATTATTTCCTAGTGGTTCACAACTATGAAGTGTGTGGCGTGTTTCCAAGACATGCACATGAGAGTTAAGAGTCACTGGTTTTACAGACGGAAGGAGAATGTGAGAAAAGAGGAGAAATGACGAATACTAAAAATACAAGAGGAGAGAGCAAAAATGACATGGATCAGAGAGAAGAAAGCACAGGTGGGGAAGAAGAAACAGGTTCAGAAGACAATAATGGTAAAGATGAGGGAGTAAAGTTGGGATTGGGAAACTCACAAATGCACTTACCAGAAAAAGAATAAAAAAAATGGAACAATTCCAAGAGAACTAAAAGCCTTTGAAAATCAATGAGAATGAGGGGCCTGCCAAGCTACATTCATCAAATATTAGGCACATTTCACCACTATTTGTCAAGTTTATTCAACAAATACTATTTGCTGCCAAGCTGGTCAAGTACTCTCCAGCAAATATACTGTTAAAAAAATATTAAGTAAAGTAATTCAATAGCCTATCCAGCTGCTATTTATCTAGTTATATCACCCATTCCAAAAGTACGCTGCATCATTGTTAAATTTGTTAACTGGAATGAGTGTTGTGACAAAGAGAGGTTAAATCTTTGTAGCTGAAGTACATATGGGTCCTATCCATAGGAATAAGAAAAGGAAGCTGGCAGCCCTGCACTTAACTACCCAACCCAGCAAACTGAACATAACCAAGTTTTTCTTTCTTTATAATATGCAGGCATAAGTGATTTTCTTCTTGTGTAGTAAGAATAGTCCTTTGCCTAGTAAGTGTCAACTTTTGATACCCAGATTACAGCAATTAAACTCCTTTGGTGCTATATTCAAAGCTGCACTTACCAGCAGGAAATTGACTTCTAGTCTGTTTAAATACACTGGGGCTTTGTCAGATTATCCTTTTCCCTGTTATTGGAAGAGCATATGATGAGGTAATTTTCACCTCAGTACATATTCAAATCAATTTTCACTACTGTTATAGGGCAGCATGTTTTTCCCACATACCATGTTTTCCATCCCAAAATATATAAGGAATGAAGTATGAGTAATATATTTTGTTTAGGGAATATTATTACTTCTCTAAAATGAGCTATGTTAAAAACTGAAAAGATGCATCAAAATAAAGTTTGGATACAAAGTAGACTATCAAATATTAGGAAAATGTCACATTTAATGCTCTACATGTGACCTTACTTTAGACCTCTGGTGTACATTTGTACAATACAATCTTTAATAATGCAATTGCATAGGAAGTTTCCACACGACCCTTCCTTCAATCAGAGCACAAGCTGGATGTTGCTCTGGGACTAAATTAGCTATTCAATATTTCTTTTCATCCTCTTTATTCAACATGTAGTCTCACCTTATTTACTGCATAACATCCATTCCCTGCTCTGAATACCTAATTATTAATTTCCTCATGGGTTTTTGTGTGGCATTCATCACTATGGTATCTGATGTTTCTCAAATATTAATGAATTTATCTTCCAGGCCTGCGAGACAAGCTAATAATAGTTTCCTCACTTCACAGCTGGTGAAAGGGGAACAAAGACCTTGGGAATTACCTGTGACCAGAGAGACAAGCGGGCAGCAAAGACAAGTTTAGAGATGCAAGTCCCCAGATTCTCAAAGCCAGACCTCATTCTGGCAGACTTCATTGTCTTGCTGGCAGAAGCACTCACAGACTGCACCTTACCTCAGTCACAGCTGCCTGTGCTCAGCACCCACCCAGGGCAGGCATCCATGGCTGTGGCTGGTCCAGGGAACACACTGCTCAGCTATGAGCTCCTGTAGCCTTTCCCACATCTCCACATGCCTGACTTAAAGGCATCTGCTTGACTCCAGCTAACTTATTTTGTTGTGTTACGTTGAAACTACAGTCCGAAACTGCTGAGAGAAAAACTAGGAGAGCAATTTATCACTAGACAGCAGTAAATCTCAGTGGCCCTCCATTTTTTATACAGGTTCACTGAAATGTCTGATTCTGGATCCAGATCCTCAGTGCCTCCTGCTTCCCGTAATAAAAGTCACTATGCTAATTCTCCACCTGCTGCCTGGCAGAACTAGAAATAGATTCTCATAGCTTCTTTGCAACTGGTACCTCCAGACAAATACAGCTGGGGGCAAGGAGAGAGAAAGTGGATGCACATATATTTGGGGAACTGAGAGTGTAGGTGAGGAAAGACTCAATTTACACGTGCAAATTCAGTGTTGAAGTTATCCTCATGGTTATTTTTGTCCTTTTTCTAACAGAAAACTGCTGTTAGAAAAACAAAACAAAAACCTAATCTTCCAATGATCAACCTAATGTCATAGATGACTTTTATAGTTTTGAAGATTTTTTTTCCCGTCAAAATGCTGTTATTACGTCCTATTGAATGTATCTATTGTATACAAAAGAACTGGTTGTTAACCCTGCCTCTGAGCAGCCTGGACTAATTTAAAACTGCAGGACAGATTCTCAGCATAAAACTCTTCTGCCTTCCCTGCTTTACCATCATAAAGCGAAACAAAGGTGAGTTTAACTACGCAGATGAGGTCTTTGAAGTTGCAAATACCTTTTATCTGCCACTCAGAGAGTGTTGGTTTTTCAGGGGGAAAAATGTGAACAATTTAGGATGTATATTGACTCTGGTGACCTCACCAGCCAGCAAGATAACTTTTCACTAAGGAGAAGTTTTCCAAATAACAATTCATTCCTGACTACCTCAAATGGATCCAAATGAGCAGAGCACCCTAAAAATACTAAAAAGCCTGTCATGAACCTTGCAGCAAGCATACATATATACTCCTGCACATGCAGAGACCATAGATGTATTTCATAGAGGCAATGCATTAAAGAAAATAAAGATCCCTGGGGAAAACAAACGAAACCCAACACACAGAGCTGAAACCAGGGATTCTTCCTCTAGCAAAAGCCTGGCTCATTTCTACACTCTAAAGTTTACTGACACACACGGGACAGAATGAAACCTCAAGAATTAGTTTCTCTAATAAACAGCTCACCTTTCCATCAGTCTGACACAAAGTGCAATCTCTGCCCTAAAAAGCCCAAATTCTCTGTGATGGAGAGAGGGAGGAGGAGATGCGACATCCAAGTAGTGATGGCTGGAGACAATTTTCTAGCAGAGACCCAGAGAAGGTATTACGTCTTCACGAGGTGCTGAAACGCATTTCTTTCAACAACCGTACAGAGGCTCCCACCATATTTTTGTCTCCCCCAGGGAAACCCTGTGTGTGCATAGCCATATATTTTCCTTATACAGGCATGCCAGTGAGGAACACTGCTGACACTGAAGGGGAATCCTTCCCCTCTGTGCCCTAGAAGACACATTTTAGCTGTCCTTTCACAGTAGCACAAGTGGGAGGGTCACTCGATAGCTCTCTGAATCAGCTCTTAACACCCCAGTCAGCAGGGCCACATTATGACCAGAAGCACATGTGAGCTGCATGAGCTGGGCTTCAAAACTGCATCAAAGCACAGGACTCTCAGCACCAAAACTTTCAGCAGATTCAGCAGTCACTGGATGAGACCTGGAGCATTTTCTCCCTCTCTTTTACCCAGAGCATCCCAGTGCCTGGCCCTAGGGTCCTTCAACCCCTTAACCTGAAGCTGCAGGGTTTTTTTACAGCAGTTTCAATCATGAAGTCACAGAAACTATACTTTTTGTTTCATCTAGGAATATGTTTTCTACCTAAACGATTTGGGTAATTAGAGAGCTTTATTTTCCCCCAGCCAAGTATTAAATTTCTTTCTCATTTTCCGACTTCATCTCCACCTACTACATTTAATGTATTTCCAGGTCAGTTCTCATACAGCTCTAACAATTTCTATTCTTCTTGTTTAGGAAAATCAGCAAGTAGCATTCAGCCAGCTTGCTCATGCTACTTTATAGCTTGCTGTGGTCATTCATTTTCAGCTGAACTGTGTGTTCAAGATAAACACAAGGGAGGTGCTCTGTTTTAAAGCTCAGAGTCACTAAAAAAAAAAATCCACTGCATCTGCTAGACTATTCTTTAATAACAAGTACTCTGCAGAAGATCTCCACCAGCAGCACTCTGACCTCCTTTATTCCCATGTCCAGGGAGGCAAACAGCCCTCTGGGTACAGGATTTTCTTTTTTTAAATTATTATTAGAACAAAAATTATCTCATCTATATGACAAAACTTGCTTTGAAATATCCCCTCCTGTTGCTAAATATGTAGCTAGTCACTCACCCAACCAGTTCCACACCCCAGCTATTCTGGTTGATGAGGGGCAGGACATCCAGGCTTTTCTATTCTTCCATGAAGAAGGTGATAGAAACTTCTGTGTCCCTCCTTGCTACCTTTTTTCTCTCCACCAAAAACAAGAAGACAAGTAGGCAACCTCCTTTCAACTTTCCCAGTGCCTCACACGCGAACAAAAAATAATTTTATTTTTTAACCATATTTTCGTATGGAGTAGAAAAACAATATCACTTATGGATGACCCAAGCACATCAACCATCAGATGTCATTATACTGAAATGCCATATCAGCTTGTTAGTCGGGATTTTACATTGCTTTTTCTCGCAAAACAGAGAAAAATTTGCCAGCAGTTGCCCATGTAGAAATGCTAGATTTTTTTTCTTTCAGCAAACAGAAAAGTATTTCTCTCCTTGGAAAGTTTCTAATTAAAAGTTAGGTTTCTCTCTCTTTTCCTTTCGAAAGGACCATAAATTATAAATAACTGACTAGTCATTCATTGTCTCTAATGCACAAACCCAAATAAATTTTCTCCAGTTTTTTCAACTTTACTGTCAGAGGGACTTTTTCTCTTTGGGTTGGGAGGAGACCGGCTGCTCAAGAAATCTGATGAAACCCCAAGACTGAAAATGCTGTGTCCCTTACCTACATGAAGGACATTATGAAGGCAGCTGACATGCAATCAAAGTCACCACACACTATGGGCTGCCTCAAATGATGTTCCCAGTGACACAGTGAAGGTTTTTTGAGCACAAGGTAACGCAGTGCTCATCTTAGCTCTGTCCTGGGCCTCTGTGAAGCAGACGCTGTCAATCATTTCAGGCTGCATTGAATTGAATGTAACATCTGCAATATGGTGTTTACAGTTTTCCAGCAAAGGTAACGCTGAGACTGCCAGTGCATTTTACTGAGTAGAACATTAGACTCCCCTGGAACTATGCAGGGGATTTTAAAAAGCTGGCTAACTACACTCTGGTCATTAGGAATTTGAGTTTGTACCTTACTAAGCATTCTACCACCAAAGAATTAAAGGCTTCAGCCCTTATTTAAAAAGAAAAGAAAAAAAATAGAAAAAGCACAAGATCATCAGGGTTTGGATCCTGAAACTACTGCCACCATGACATATCTTATCATCACATGCTGGAATGAAGTAGCTGAGAGAGCTACAGACAGCTCTCTCCCAGCTCTACACTATCTTTGTGTCAGCAAGACTTGGTAGGTACTAATAAGTGAGCTACAGCCTTTTACTCTGGATTCAAACCAAGAAGTAGCAGTGGATGTAAATATGTATTGTCAGAAATGACCAGTCAGTGGGTGTTCAGTGAGGAAAAGCATTCCTAACTGCAGATGGCTCATCTTACACCTCCTCACTGTGCAACTCTGAACTGGTAGTCCCATGAGAACATTCTTGGTCAGGGGATTTCAGCACCTCTGAGTCTGGCAAGGATCAGAATAATGAGCAGTGCAGACAGGGGAGCCTTGGGAGTCACATCCCCTCTGTTGCTTCGGCCTCAGGATTCCTCATCCATCCATCCATCCATCCATCCATCCATCCATCCATCCATCCATCCATCCATCCATCCATCCATCCATCCATCCATCCATCCATCCATCCACCCATCCATCCCCCCACAGTCTGCTTACAAACATTTTTCCTGACACTGTGCAGAGGGGATGCTCCACACTGCCCTGTCTGTCTCTTCTGGACTCACACCTGAAGTATGCACTTTCCCCCATAATCCTCCCTTACAACTCAGTGTAAGAGGTGGGGTGACACTCTCCTTCCTAGTAGCAGCACCTGGAATTTCTTTGCCCACACACCATCCTTCAGTGCTCTTCATGTTCAGACTTGTGAATATTTCTGTATGCACCATTACAGGGATCCACAAACTCCTTTTAACCGAAGTCAAGGACAAGAAACCTACCACCTGGGTGAAGGAGATTCCTTTTCCCTCTATTTTATACCCCAATTCCCTTCTTTCTTGTGCTGTCCTTCCCCTGCCTGCCCAGATTTTTCCCCACCCACAGCTTCCATACCAGCCTCCCACCACTTACCCCTCTTGTTCTATGGAGAAGTTGCTTAAAGAATTTCTGACATGTGACAAAATAGTGACTTTGCTGGGCTTACACTCAACACATTTTATGTGGTGCTTAAGAATATGTTAAAAATTATTTGTAGTGTAGCTACAACTATAGTAGTTGCACATTGTCAGCTCTCAGATCCCTGGCAGAGATGGGACCTGAAGCCTTGATTTGGCAGGCATCACTACTTTCATGTAACAGATGGCAAAACTTAAGCTACAACTTGCCTGAATTTGAGTGTCTTTTAAAGAAACACAAAAAAAAAAAAAGACAAAACAGATTTCTTTTTTAATTCACACGGTTTTTACCTTCCCTTCTTATAAGCACCCGTTTGTCCCTAGGTAAGATATGGATTCTGTCACAGAAGAAGACATACTACTACCAGAAAAACTTGAGGAAGAGTTCCAATTCCCACTATATGTACTCCTGACAAATCAGCACCCAGAGACCTGATGCTCCCTGCTTTCAGACCATCTCCTTACGTTGCTTTAGGTTAAAGTCAGCTCACTAGACTAAAATTGTTCAAGTTAACACGTTATCTGCCATAGAGGGTAGCAAAGCCCTCTAGCATCATCCCCACTAGGTACTCCTGAAAGGCAAAAGCCTTGATTAAACACTGCAAGCTTTTTGGCACTGCCCATTTTCTAAACTGATTTTTTCCTATTGTTTTTAATGAAAGTAACAGTCCCCTAGCACCACACGCCAACCTTACAACTGACTCAATCTTGAATTCACTCTAAAGATTTTTACTTCTACACTGTAGATTTTTACTTCTACACTGTAGAATTCACTCTAAAGATTTTTACTTCTACTCTGTTCCTGCCCACCCCTACATTCTACTCTTCATGACAAGGATTTTTAGGGGGACAATGGTACAATGGTTCTGACAGTGCATCAGTTCCCAGCTATGGGAAGCTGGAACAACCTCCGATTCTTCTGTCTAAGATCTGCTGTTTGTACACTTTGCTTGTCTATTCAGCCCATTGACTTACCTTCCTTATCTTCAATCTATAATTAACAGAGATTAAGGAAGCTGACTTATTGCAAAAGGAAATAAACAAAAGGGATCAGGGATGAGTTGACGGGTAGGGGGGGAAAAAGTAAAAAATCAGTACAGTCTCCCTCTCGACAAGGTCATCCCAAGGAAGGGCAAGAGCAGAATCGATGAATTTTGGCTCAGCAGTGATGGGAGTCAATCCATCAGGCAAAACGATGGCAGCCAGTCGGGCTCTCACAGACACCACCTGTCGCTGCCAGCAAAATGTCAGATTTATGAACTCATTTCCATAGCAAGATAGCACTCCCCCAGGGCAGCGCTGAACAGTTTCACAGCTTCTAGAGCAACCTACTGAGCAGGGAGAGAAGAGGCAGCTCTTCTGAGGCAAGATGTATTTTAAAGGAATGGAAGTATGGACCACATCCAGAGTCACACTTTTTTTAGCATTTGGTTTCTTTGAGCTGGGGCTCCTAAACCAAGATGCGCTTAAGGCGTACACCAATTTCCCATTTTTGTGTCATTAACAACAGCAAAGTGTTACACCTGTATGTTTCTCACCCCAGAGTTTAACTTCCCTAGCTGCATCAAATCCCTCACAGATGAAGGTGACAACATTGACCTCAACTAGCTACACCCAAGTGAAAATTTATCCCATACTCACTACAGTTCTAGCTCCTTAAGAAGAGCCTTGTCGTGGTAGGGCTGATTGCCTTCAGTTAGTTCAGAAAGCACACTTTCAGTGACTGTCATTCATCACTGAAGACAGCAGTGACAGAAACTTCCGTGAAGTTCTCTACTCACCCCCACAGAGACAAGCACTTATCTTTCCAGCACAACAAGTGGAAGAACCCTGTATTTTTTTCTTCCTTTCTACCTTTCATCTATCTTCATAATGTTATCTGGGTGATATTCACTATAAGACAGTGTCACCAGATTCTCTAGAAGTGACAAACTTTTAGCACAGAAATACTTTCAGGAAGCTTATTTTAACTGTTTTCAATTGGAAGTGCAACAGACTGAACTGAGATATAGGAGAGCAGATACTCCAGTTGCAACCTGCAACCTGAACTTCAATTTTATCCAGTTAGGCATACATTAGATCATTAGAAACAGTTTTTAAGTTTAGAAAGATGTCAAGCTGGGGGAAGGAGGGCATAATCCTTTACTAAAATCTTAGGGAATACAATATTAAATTAATTACAAGTTTTGATTGGTCCAAATTCTCCAAATGTTTCACACTTCTCTACTTTTTAATGGTATAATTCCACCACTGAGGTTCCTCCGACACCCTCCGAAATCATTTACCGGCTGTCTAACAGGTTGTCTAATTCCAGCAGCCCCCAAATTCATAGGCATGAGTTAGTGATAAAATTACCAAAAGGTGGCACAGTGATGCCAGCCAACTCCCTAGTGAAGGAGGTTATTGCCAGTGGAGGAGGATTTAAGTGAAGATACTTAGCACTAAATCTCTCAAAACAGGCACACACATTCTTCCTATGTAGGATGTCCAAAACCAGACATGAACTCATGGGAGGGCAACACCCTACATGGCCCCTTTTAGCTTTGTCAGAACGGATTTGATGGTGTTGCACCCTGTTAGAGGTAGATGTGAGTGTCAGGCTGACTGAAGTTTTAGCCCCAAAGTTCCTCAAGCAGGACAGGCAGACCAAGGAGGTGAGCTTGCTTGTGTGAGAGCTCTGGGATGACACAGAAATCAGACAGGCCCCAGGGCAGAGACACCTGACGGAACGGTGTGCTCACACCTAGTGGTGTAACCACTCTGAAACACAGTATTACATAACGAGGGCACACGAGCAGAGGTGCATGGTTCAACACAAAACCTAATGCTGAGCCTACAGATTCTTATTTTTTTACATATGCTGGAGTTAGACAGCTATAACAAGAGTCTCATTTCATGGCAAGCTCTATGTTACCCCACTCGGCATCCTCATTTCAGAAACTGGTACAAAAACATACAGAGAGCTTACTGTTTAGCAAGAATTTTAATGCTTTGATAAAAGGTCCATGATGACAAATATTGCTAAATGCCTTTTCAGAAGGAGATATGCAAACAAATCATCACACTGTCTATAGTGTGAGACAGTGTTTAACAAGGCTCTTCATCTTTAAACTGATATTGTTTATCTATTTAAAATATATGCCTTTCAGGATTTTTGTGGTTTGGGGTTCTTTTTAATTTTCTTTAAAATTAATATATTTTAATTTTGAATTCACACTCACTGTATGTATTAACCTGGTTGAAGGAATAATTGTAAGGTACTTTGTCTTAATTATGACATCATGACACAGAGCAGTTAAATATCCATCTAATTTTATATTGTTGCCCTAGAGGCCCTTCCTTTAAGTCAACCTTTTCTTTTCTTTTCCTATTTTTTAAGCAAGACTTAATTTGTAAGTGTTAAGAAAGTAGGGAAAATTACTTCACCCTAGTTCCTTTGTATTTTTCTCTGACTTTTATTCTCACTTTTGAAGATTAATATAAATGAGTATAGAAAAGTGTCTCTCTAGTTAATTATGCTTTAGGGAACTTTATTCTCTCCTCCCTCCCCCAAATTCTATTTTAAGGCCCAGTCTCGTTCTCTTGTTCATTAAGAAACATTAGGAAACAGCCAACTGTATCATATAGCAGCTGATTCTTCCTTTCATGCATGTCCCCAGCTCACCCTCTTTGCATCGTATAACTCAAAGACAATTCAACTTGAAATAGGTTCCTTTGAAAACAAAACGGAGGAGTTATTTTTTTTATTTCACTTTTCCTTGATTGCCATGTAAAATTACCTTGATACCCACTATCTTTACCTTCTCTCATAGAAAAAGCAAAAAACAGCCCACATCTCCAGTGTCAGTTTTCTTTGTAAGGCTCCAGTTTTCAAATGGACCCTTGTGATCACAACATTTTATAGACTGATTCAAGAGGGAGTCCATAATCAGATAGCATCGTCAGTCTCAAGCATTTAACAAAACAGAATTCACACCCTTTTCTTCTTCTAGTCCTTGTGTGGTTTCACTTCTCCATCTTTGACAACAACACAGGTTTGGATCAGAAATAGCCCCCATCCTAGCAGAAAGCACTCCTGTCCCTCTGTGCAGGAACTCACAAAGTCAAAAGCAAAGAAGCCACAAAAATATTAAAAGGCAAATATATGATTCTGTAACACAATGTCATGAAAGGTCTAATGGCTTTCTATCACACCATCACTGAAAAGCAGAGTTAAAAACAAGGAGGTAGTTGATTCTAGGCATTGATTCCTCATATTGAAATATTTTGGGCCAGAAATCTCATTAGACAACAGCATCAGAGGCAGTGGTAAATTCACAAATATTCCAACAGCACAAAGGCACAAAACAGTGCTGATGATAGAACCAATGGATCAGTGTGGTATGACACAGGGGCAGAAACAGGGAATGAGAACACCTTTAGTCAGTGGTGTAGCCAGATGCAGCAAACTAGAATGATGGAATGGTTTGAGTTGGAATATTTCCCCCAAATAAAGGAAATATTTTTTTGGTGGTGGTGGCTTCTGGTTTTTCTTAGAACCCTACTATTTACCCAAGGAAGAGTACAAGACAAAAAAAAAGCAAAACCAAAACAACTAACAGTAAATCACCACAGGAAGGATTTTTTGGGTAAACACATAATTCTTTGTGACTAAGTATAAAAATACGGGTTAGGCCATTGGCCAGGTGTGTCAGGAATAAAGATTTGCTCAGGGTAACAGCTAATGCTGTTAATACAGTAATAAAGAGTTGTTTTCTCTGAGAACTGAGCCAGCAGAACAAAGCTATGTCCAGAGTCACAAGCACATCCTGTCTATTTTCTCTACTATAGGCTTTCAGCCTCCAACCTCTTTGTGCTCTCTCCACACTCATTTAAAATTATTGTGGAAAACCAAAGAAACCACACACACATTTTCATGCTTTGCTTCACAGTCTTCTGCCAGTTTTTAATAACATGGCATTTCTCTGTGATACTGGGTGACATGAGAGGCAGAAGGGCAATTTACTAAAACAAATAGTCCAGCAGTTGATCTGCAGCAGCTGTTAAACTCCTAAGCCAGGAAGAGCCTCAGTGAGTTATCAGCCCATTGAACACTACAGATGCAAGTCGCTGCTCCCATCTACAATGCAGACCTGCAAAGGTGAGACACAAGTCTTCCTAAGTCAAAGCTCCAGGTGACCTCCTTATGGGACACAAAATTGAAAAATGAGCTCCTAAAACAGGAAGAAAAAACACTGGTGAACAGTCAGCCCCAGGTTCTTACAGGCACGAAGGGTGGCCTCTACCAGAGTGAGGAAAATGGGCATTAGTCTCATCTGCTAAGTCAAACCCTGCTAATCCTGGGCCCAGCTGTGTCTCTGATCACAGGCAGAGCACTCTGCCCAGTGATAGTTTCTAGTAGCAATGAGTGACTTCACAGCACCTGTACTGAGAGGAAGCAGAGACTGTAAAGGCTGTAGTCCATTTTGGAATTCTGAAGACCAGAGGGTATTCCTTCCTGAGATACTGACTACATTGTTTAAACTAGAAAGGCTTTTCTTGGTTGGTTTTTTTATATCAGTATAGCTAGCTGTCTGTTTCTTAACAAATTACACCCACCTATCTAGGACCTTAATTTTAAAAGTAAAATTCTTCAGGAGATGGATATTTTTGTAAACCTATAGTAAAACTCAGCTTTCTCAGGAGGTAGTTTACGACTTTCTTTTTTCTTTAATGGGTTATTAAGACCATTAACATTCCAAGTGACTATTTTAAAGTGCTATTAGTCTATATTATGTGGTAGAATTAAGGGGAGTTCTATTAAAACCAAGGTTTGCCTTATTTCTTTCAATTCTCTAAGGTGAACTCAAATACCAAGAAATAAATAGAAGGCACTTGTATCAGACTGCTTCAGTGAAGCAAGAAAAGGGGGAGGAGGGAAGCAGATTTAAAACTTTCTTTCTAGTCTTCTGTGTATTTCTTCAACTTAGTCAACTCTGCAGAGGGAATACCCTCTTATTTTTCTTCCCACCAGTGACAGCTACAATGAGTCACAGTACATGCCTACTCCAAGCGAGTACTTCTGTCTCTTGCCTACCACCATTTTCAGATTTATTCAACGCTACTTCAGCCTACCTGTTGCCCACATAAAGAGGCAGAAGCTAGTTACCATGGGTAATAATTTTAATATTGAGCAGAAATAAAAAGATTCATACGCTTGGACATAATACAGAACTCTGTTGCTGTATTCTGTCAACTAGCCATTCCCATGCCATCATAAATCTCCAAGAAGTAAATAAACAAACGATTGTGTTGACCTGTCAGGGTCCAGGCAAAAAAAATGTTTAGTACAAACTACACTAAGAGATTGTTTAAACTTGGAGAGTTAAAGAAAAGTACATTGCAACTTGCTGTATGTTGTAGAGGTACTCTAATTCTGATGATTTTTGAGTAGGACTTCAGCCACTAATGATTTAGTCCATGTGAGTTATCCAGGGACATTTTTTGCCAAAGGAAAAGCCCAGATACCTTCAGGTATCAAGACCTTTATGCCCCCAGTAGAAATACCCAATCTTAATTCGATGAATTACTCTATGGAAACTTTCTTTACTCCTTGTTTACAGTAGCGATGATCCAGCCAAGGTGTCATTCTTTGGTCATCTAAATGACTATCACTGAATGTGAAACTCATGGAAGGTAGCCACTCCCCAGCAGTTTGAATACACATCCATCACTCTTCTGAGACATTTATCATTGTTCAGCTAAAGAATGATGTCCCACTACAAACTTAAAAGACTCTTTAGTACAGTAAGACAATAGTAAATGTCTACAACTCATCTCTGAACCTCTCTCCTGGGTTACAAAGCCATGATTGTTTTACTGCAGTGAGAATCAAGATCAGTATGAAAATTCTTTCTCCGATGACTAAAAATTGTAATTCAATTAAAAACAAAAAGCTAGTAGTCCTTACTCTTCGGATATTCTACTAGATGTGTGTCTTTCACACATTTTAATTTCAAAGGGAAGTATATCTTTCTCCAAGTATCAGACATAAGAAATTTTTCACTTTGCACCCTTCCTTTTTCAAGTCCTCTATTTACAGCTTATCCTCTTGAAGGAGGGAGTGATAAGCACAGCTGAGCATAGCACGGAGTTTAACCAGGAAATTAAAGAAAATCAAGCTCTGTATGGATATGGTTTCCATATATTTACAAAACCATCCACCCAAAAGGAGCAAGTTTATACATCACATATGGGAAGCCCATTGCTGTCACAGGGTGTACATGGGGGAATTCTCATGCTGGAAAAAGAACATCTTTCCTTTCTACAATTTATCATCAAGAGCTTTAGCAAAGTGTTGAAATGAGCTCTCTTGGGTCCTGTTGTAGCACAGAACTAAAATACATTAAGTTAAGCTTTTTGGTTTGCTACATTTGGGCTTCTAGATCACTATCAGGCCCTACTGGAAATATTTGGAATGATTTGAAATGAGATCACTTTGCTGCTTTTTTATGTGTGCTTTGAATCTCATGTTATCTTCTTTAAATCTGTTCCAGAATTTAGTTCAGCAAATAGGAGAAAGGGTGGACAAGCTTCAAAAGCCAGCATTAGAGATCGAGGTGCGTAAATTGATCTGGAAACAGAGAATGCCATTCATCCAAAACAACTGTAACTTAAAGGAGTATATAGGATGGAGAATGTCTTAGTGCAGCAGTTCTCTGGAAAGGGATCTGAAAATTACTGCACGCCATGAGCACAAAATTCATTCTGTTCCTGAAAAAAGAATGCCTTCAGCTGGTCTTGAAAAGTGAAACAGAGCCTGAAAACCAGAAAACTGTCCTTTTGCTCAGGACTAAGAAAGCTCCTTCTGTGTTTGGCTACTGTCTTTCAAGAGGGTGAAGACAGTTTGCATGAAAGGCAAAAAATGCCCAGCCAGCTGCAAAGCCTGCCCTCTAAGGAAAGTCTATGGGACTTGGTGCTGCCCAGCATAAGGAAGGGAGGGCTGAAAGGCAACATCTTCCAGGTAGATTACAGACTGGTGCAAAGAACAAGAAAAGGAATTATTTTCCAATGTCTATTGCCAATGAACAGCAAGTTATGTTCAACATTAATCTCTCTCGCTGTCAAATTCAGGACAATCTTTCCAGCAGCCGGGAGAGGAAAACATTGTAAAGGTTGCCTGGGTTCATTGGCAGAACCAGCACTGGAGGGGTCTTTGACAACAGGCCTGACAAACAAACATCATTAAAGGAGATTAAGGCATAGCTGATCTGCCTCAGGGACAGAAGCATGGACTAGGAAATTTTTCAAGGTCTTTTTAAGGTTGTCACCTTCTAAATACAAAACACATGGACATATAATGAGTATAAACAGCTGCAATGCAGCAATTAATTTGCTAAGGCTGGTACCAGATCAAAATCATCCATAGTTTGCAGCAAGCTGTTCAAAACCCAGGCAAGACTCTACATTGTTAAAACTCCTGCCACTGGTCCTGGTTCCCTTGGGCTAGCTCATGTCCTGCCTCAACCATGGCTGTTGGAGTTTCAGGGCAGACAGATGTTAAAAATTATTTGCACTGGGAGTCACCTAGGCCTGCATTTTCTAATCTTGAAGAGGCTTGTACGTAAGATAATAAGATCATTAATAGCCATAAGATAGTAATATCATTAATAGTCATAAGATAATAAACCCTTCCAGGAATGCTATACATATGCCTAAATCAGGCATAGGACACATACCATTAGAAGCACCACACAGAACTAAGCCAGGCTGTTCTGTTTTTCTAAGGGAATCTTATAAACCTGAGGAACGCAAAGGAACAAGCACTCTGGGAGCTCAACAAATGAACAGGATAGAGCTTTCAAACTGTAACTAGCACTGACAGATTTCTTTGCTATTGATGCAGATCCCTGGTGTACAGTCTGCAGCCACTTTGAAAAAAAGTAATGATTATTAATTGATCACAGAGTGCCAACAATTTACTAGGTGTTTCTTGTTTTTCATTTAGCGGCATACATGAATTTGAAAGCAATCTGAAGCAAGGAGTTATTCAGGACAGCAGAGGACATGTGTGTTGCAGAAACAACGTTCACAGCCTCAAGAGAGAAATCTTGTCTGGGCTGGTTTGTTTTGTCTCAGAAGAGGGCTGTACGCTACTGGATTTCCTACTTTTGGGGGAAATTAAGGAATCAACACACCTTCTGAGTCATAGGATCTCCCCCTCTCAGGTCAGTATGGTTTTCTGTTTCATGTGGGACTGCAGTACTTAATGCCACAGAAGTGACTGACTCTCTCCAAGTTACTGAACACGAAGGGAAGGCTTTAGTATCCGTGGCTATTAGCCAGTGTTTTCTGGCCACAGTGTTCAGCAAGACAGTCAGCAAACTGAAAGGCAAATGGCTTCACCGAGAATGGTACAGCCAATCCCCCTATGTCTTTCTACCTCTGATTCTTTTGCGTGAAAGTGACACCTTGATGACAGAAGAGAGAACAGGCTTTTCCAGATACTCCTCATAAGGAGTGAAAGAGAACACAAACTTAGAACATGAACAAACCTCATAACTGTTTACAGAATATCTCTGTTGAAGGTTTCTGAGAGTCAAGATCCAGTGTCTCCAATGGAGCAAGGTGTCGAGTCAGATGGTTAAAGAACAGCAACAGCAAAAGCAAGCAAACAAAACAGCCATCTGGTGCTACCCAACTTCATTTCCATTCAGCTGCAACAGGTCCAGCTCATGTTAGAACCACCTTTTGTCTTAAGACACAAGACAGACAGAAAATACTAGGTAAGTAACCAAGGACTGTCTCCTGGTGGCTCTGCAAGAACAAGGGATAAGACTTCTCCTTTCATTATAGAAAACTCAGGATTTTTAATACAAAAAGCTATAAAATGCTAATACTTTGAAACAAACAAAACAATAAATCTAAGAAAAGGCAGAAAGAACTTAAAGCTGAGATTTTGAACCTGGAAATATAAGTGTCTGAGTCTTTCCTAAACTACACATTTACTTGAGTCAGTTTGTAAGTGTAGGCTTTCATCCGGATTGAAATTTATGGCTAGCTCAAAGCCTTCCTACTTAACACTAATGTTCAAAGGTGATAGTTTGCACAGATTCATCCCTGATACTGCTGATTGTTCATGGCATTTATCTGATGGTCCACGTTTAATCTTTATCACTGTTTTTATTGAAGAAATCAATTCTCATTAATATTTTTAATGGTTTTTAATGGGTGTTAATGAAGTGTGGGAAGGTCCTTCAGGGACTGTACTCTTCTGTCACATTGAAAGTGACACTAAGTGACATGTTAGGAGTCTTCAGGTTTTAGCTGGAAACATCATCATGGAGCTAAAAAGATCCTTCTCTGTGTGCAATATAGAAAATAACCAGAGAAATCTAATAAAATGCATCAATAACATGCACAAAAATTAACAGCTTCATGAAACATATAGTGAAAGTCATCCTGCAGCCCAATGAAAACTCCCCATGAAAATGTTAATACAGGTACTGCCTATTCTCAAACACAACAAAAAACCAATTATAGATGAAGAATTGAGGTTGGATACACAGTTTGCTGTTTCTAGCCAGTGTAAAACAAGTCATCCAGTAAAGAGACAGTCACGTCGATTGCTCATCTTTTTCTAATTATCAGTTACTTTAAGAAGAAATCACTCCTTTTTTTTTTTCAAACAGCTACTTTTCAAAACAACTCTTCTACACAAAAAGTCAGCAAATTAGTTTTTTTGAAAGTATTCTGATCCCCCCAATACTAAATAATAGTCCATCATGCACTGTAGTTTCAGATGATCTTAATTTTGTCCATGTTTTATTCTATAATTAAAATGTAACTTTATCTCCTTCCTTCTTTGCTATTTTATGTAAAACATAGAAAACATTTAATAATAAGCCCTAATATTTTGAAAATATTGTTTATTAAATGTATAGAAAGGGAGTACTGGAGGCTGCATTATTTATGCCGTAATTTTCTCGTTTTTTCAGAATGTCAGTAGTGATGAATAACAGATTTAACAGGAAACAGAACTATTGAGTCAGTGCCACGACACCATCGGATAAGAACTGCCTATCTTTCTTGTTTGTGTTTCACCTGTACTGTGTCTGAATTAAAACGTCTTTTCTCAGCCACTAATTAGATATTTTTGAGAATTAACAGCAATATACTGCATTAATTCATTGTCCCAGTTACTGAAACAAGAGTTATCAAAACACAGCAATGCATCAAGTCTATACAGAAGTCAAGAGAGAGTTTCCTATAAGACAGAGATCGTGTAGGGAATCAGTCCTAGAGCTCCAGTTTACCAGAATCCTAAAAGCCAACATAGAAAGGCACACATTTTTTGCTTCACCAAGGAACTACTGCAACTTGCAAAGCTCAAAGAACTTCATACAAGACTAGATCTCACCACTGCAGAATGGGATTCATTGCCTGAAAGGAAGCAGCAAGCAAGAGAGGTGGGATAATATGAAATTTGACCCAAACAAGGCATAATATCTGCTGAATGAAAAAAAAAAAAATCCTAGGTGACCTGCGAGTAGGAAAAATATGTAATTATAAATAACATTTGCTTCAATTTCAGTTCATTCACCAATAAAGATCTGTCGGTAGTAGTGATGACATTAATGGCACAAAACAACTCTTAAGAACATAGCTTAATGTTAGAAAAGGCACAAAGCTGATAAAGATCATATATCATGCAGACACTGCTGTTATCACTGCAGTATCACAGACGACTGGTGCTAGGATGAAGCCATTCTTTATAACTGGTTTTACAGTTCAAACTCTCCCCACCTAAGATAAGAACTGGAGACAATTTCAGCAGGTAAAAGTACTTTTGATCAGCTAACTCTTCTAAATTAGCAGTTTATTTCCATTGACTTTGCTTTCCAAGCAACCCAGTTCTGAAATGATGCCTTTCCATATTAGTTTCAATCTGTATTCAGATATGGTGAGCTGCAAACTTTACACAGTAATGGAGGAAAACATTAATTTAGCTGCACCAAGTACCACTTTCTTGTGTTCATTCCGGAATTTTTGAAATGCACTAGGTATGAAGTTTGCAGGAAATATGACAAAAACATCACTGAGCCAGCTTCTCAGGGAGTTCTGGCAGTGCACCAGAGGTACTCTACAAATAAATTTTGCAAGAGTTGCGAGGTTATGATAATGTACATGGTGGTGTAATTTACCACAGTCCTAAATGAAAACAAAAATTAAAAAATAAAAGGAATGATGATGTACAGTTACATAAAAAGAGAGCAGACTGCGGGAGCCAAAGCCCTCACTGCTTCACTGTCGTGTTAAAGACCTATGACTTGCGGAGGCAGAGTGGGGTGCACAGGAGGGCATTTTAGTTTCTCCTTTTCCTTTGAAATCTGCAATCTTGTCTCTCTCAATGCAACGAACAGTAAATGAGACTGTTGCACTATTCTCCACACAACTGGCAACAAATAAGAATTTGGTCTAATACAATACCTGAAGTCAAAATGCTGGATAGAACAAACCTGGGGGGAAAAAAAAGTGAAATATTTAGGGAGGAATATCTGAAAAACTACTAGAAATATGAAGGTCTTCATTTGAGGGGCTACTATAACAGAAACATGGCCGTATTCCAACACAAAAAACCTAACCTTCTCTCCTGAAGAACAGAACAGAGAAAGCTGAGGGACAAGATGACAGAGGCATTCTTCAGTAATTATTCTCCCTCTTATCAAAGGTTTCAAAGACCAGAGTAGTCATTTTATAGTTGAAGTGCAGTTGCTGCAGTATGGGCAGCATATTAAGACAACTACACAGTCAACTCTGTATAATTATGCTAATGGATACAACACCAATTATAGATTTTCTTTTATTCCTTGAAGTTCTCAGAAAGATGAAGGTGAAGGAATGACAAAAATAGGAACACTGCTAGAAATATAAACCACTAGTAATGTCACAGTATGACATTTGTTCCATACCCTGGCAATATTACTAGACAGAAACAGATAAGATAAAGTCAAAAGAGCTTCCAGGTGACCTTGCTAGAAGCAATATTCTTTTCACCAGTTTCCTCAATATTTTTTCCTCTATCTTCAGGTATGCATAACTAAAGACAATTGGAAACACTATATATAATTAAATAAATGAATTTATGGACTATTCAAGCCCCTGGCAAGAACTGAAGATTTTTGCTGACAGTAAAAATCTTGTGGCATATCATCTTCAGCAGTCAAAAAAGATTCCACCAACATGTTTCCGAGAAACAGTGTCAAAAGTATTCCACAAGTCTAGACAGGCTTTCTTTTTTAGAAATTAGATTTGCTAAATGTTTCTTATCTTCTGAAAAGTTGGCAGTTTGACTTTGCTACTTTTCATTCTTTCCTAACTTTAGAAAAATTGACCCTATATAAAGGGGGCTTATAAGAAAAAGAGGCACTTTTTACCAAAGCCTGTAGTGACAGGACAAGGGGAGACGGTTTTAAACTGTAAGAAGTTAGATTTAGTTAGGACATGAGAAAGATTTTTTTTTTTTTTTTTACTATGAGAGTGGTGAGACAGTGGAATGCATTACCCAGGAAAATTCCCAAAACTGGAAGTAATGGGGCTTTGAGCAGCCTTACCTAGTGAAAGATGTCCCTGACCATGGTGGAGAGGAGGGGAGAAAAGTGTGTGTGCAAGATATTAAGAGGTCTCTTCCAGCCCAAACCTTTCTACAAACTGTAATAATTACTACTGAGGCTATTCAGTTTTAACACATTAGCATCATTACAGGTCATGCATTTCTTTTAGTCTTAAATGGAAACATTTGTAAAAAACCCAATAAAATCTTGAGAGAAAATAATTTGCAATAAAAACATTTTAAGAGAAACTATAGTAATTGCATTTATATACATATTTTAAATTAGTTTTTAGGAAACTCTTTGTTCCTATTAAGAAGCAGCACATTTTATAGCCATAGGTTGGATATGCTGTGATACTGAGCATTTTTAACCCAGTCTGTCATGTGACCTGTTCAGAAGAGCACATATTCTGAACTGAGTGTTTGGTTTCTCTGTTAAAGACTTTAATTCTTAAAGCTTCAATTACAAGGGGTAGTGATTGCTCAAATGCCTAAAAATTAGAGATTATGATAGTAAAATCCACTTGCCACTGATGATTTCTTCTCATAAGGTATTTAAGCCTTGTGAGTCCAGCACAGAGCACTGACCAGGGCACACTGTGTGCCTGGTCACACTTAGCCAGCCACCAGGAAAGGTACCTTTGGAGTCTCCTGAAGACTGCAGGGGAGGAGGGGGACAGAATGGAGAACAGCAATAAAAGCCCAAAAACATCAATGATAGAACATCTCTCTAATCTGCCCCTCCTCTGTTAAGGGTCTTCATCTGCCACAAGGACTCCAGAATAAAAAATAGCCTAACTCTTTGTAAACACTGAATTCAAAGTTTAAGTTAAATAGCTTCTTGTATTTAAATACTTACATGCTGAAAATATAGTTAAGTAGCTCATATTAAGGCCTGAAATAGAATAATGAAAGCAGACATTTTAGCTGTGAAAATATCCAGCCTCATAATAGAGGTACTTGATAACAATTCCACTATAAAGACTGCATTAAAAGTCCCACTCTAAACCATTCCCTGAAAGCATCTTTCCATTCATAACAGAGGGGAAAAAATCTGTTTTCAGTGCACAGTGAAACTGTGAACAATTTATTTCTAAACCATTTTTTACAGAAGAAACTAAAATATTGTTCTGTCTCCATTTTCTGGAGGTTGTTTCTAACATTCCTATTATCTGTAGATTAAAAATAAGTTTCATTTCAAAGCGTGGAAAAAGAAGTCTATGTGGTTTTACATCACATAAATCTTACCTTAATGTGTACTCTTGTTTCTCTTCTTGCAGAATTAGAATTTCAGAAACAACATTCTCATGAAGTTTATTGGGATTTCAAATAAGGAAAAAAATAAAGTCTTCAAAAATAGGTATTTCATTCCAAGCAAAGTAAAGCTTCACAATGTCTTTATTGTTAATGAGCTTTCATGACTACAGTGAAGTAGTTTATAAAGTAGGTTCTCTTGTGTACTTCTAAACTACATCGAGGAAAGATAATTCATCTATCGTTCATGACCACTACCCTACAAGAAACCTCTTCTGCTAATGTGTGTGCTTATTCAACAAAATAAGACACTTTTCTTTGTGTGTGTATGCAATTCTTTTACCATAAAGCTACATGAATGAAAGTTCATAAATATTTTTTGTTATAGGCAAATTTATTTTGAAAGTTTATTTGCTACACCTTTGTAAATTCAAGTGCAGGCAATTCTCTCAAATGAAGTTTCCTTTACAGAATACCCCATATTTTCAGATAAAGGAAATATAGTTTGGAAAGTAGCAAATTGTCTCCCTCATACCTGAAAATAATTAAAACAAAAAAAAAAATCTGTAGAGACTAGGGGAAAGATAACTGACCACTTGAGTATCAGCAATCTTTCAAGAAAGATTTAGTCTAAACCTTGGAGTAAGATTTCACTTATCAAGAAAGGACACATCCCAGATTGAAAAAGGGAGAATCCACATGGATGAGGAAGACACATCTTGTTAACATCATCATAATGAGATTGTAAAGTTGAAGAGGGGATCTGGATGGATTCCTGAAACCCGGTTCTCCTGACAGGGAAATCTAGTCTAAACGGGGCATTAAAACTAGGCATTTTCATACTCGTGCTCATGAACGTACATGCCCCTGCACATATAGAACATGTGGTCAAGGACAGATTTCATTTATAGAATTCCCTGTAAATAATCACATTCCAACCACCTCAAACACAAAGCCCCAAACTAACTGGTCTTACCCTTTGTCCTGGATTCAAAAAGAACTACCTTTCCCCTTGCTTCTACTAACTAGCAGGAAAGAATCTCCCAAACAGAAACAGAATTGCTTTTTTAATAATTTGTATTATGCTCCATTCTTCTCCGTTTAGTGTGCACAAGAAGCCACAAGGAGAATTACTCAGCAAAAGCATTTGCAGCATATTCAAGCACGGATGAACACCTACCTGTATCCCATACTGGATGTGCCTGGCTCATAGGAACAAACATTTATCCCTAGTTCAGGGATAAGTTTCTCCTTGAAGATGTTGACTCAGTGAAGTCTAAGCTTTACTGGATACCACAACTATTAAAAATGTCTACGAAACAAACGCCAAACTGAACATCCTTCTACCAGAGCATTCCAAGAATATAGGTTGCTGAATGGTCAGGTTCTTTATCCTGCAAGTTCTCTAGCTGTCAAGCTGCCAAACTGATTGCAGTATAATGGATTGTTTGGGGTTTGTTTGGTGGGTTTCATTATGGTTTGGGGTTTTCTTTCCTGCTTTATGGGATTTTTTGTTTATTTGTTTGTTTTTGTGGGTTTCATTGTTTTGGTTTTTTTACTTGGTCTTCATCAGGAAAAAAAAGTGAATCTAGGACTACCTAAACAGAAGTACAAAACATGTTCCTTTGCCCCTTTTCTCCCCCTAGTCATCAGTTCCTTTAAGCTGCCATCTTCTCTTTTACATTTCGGGTCCTCTATACCAAACCTCTGTATGGCTCTCTGGATCATCCAGCAACAATATGCTCAAGAACAATATCTCAAGAGTAATGGTGAGTTAAAATGAACCACAACATGAAAACACTTTTTAACCTTGTTATTTCTTTTGAGGTTAAAAATACTTGTGTTCTTTTATCCACACACATGTAACAGAGCTTTTTAATACACATTTTTTCTTTTAAGAAAGCGAAACTGCTTTGGCCTGTAAAAACCAGAGGAATATGAAGAATAAAAACCCTTTGTTGAATATGTTTTACAGACATAGACTTAATAGATAAAGAATGTTTGCTAAGTTACACAGAACAACAGCCACAAAAGCTCACAGTTTCTTCATCTTCAATTGTTTAAATGTTTATACCTTCCTGTCCCAGTCACAAAGGCCTTCTGTCTAATTGCTTTGACTGAATCCCCTTGCCGAAACAAACTCACCTTCCTTTACTTGCAGCTCCTACACTGTCTTTCTTTTCTACAGTAGGATTGGAAACTTTGAGAAGTGGCCCACCAGGGTACAAACACCTTTGCCAGGAACTAATGACAGCTTTCACTGCTTCTCCACTTCCCTCAAAAGTTTTCATTATCCGTACTACTTTTGAAAAATAGGAGGGATGAAGTGTTTCCTTTGCCAAGACAAATGCATTTTCTCCTTAACTGATAAGAAGAGAGAGAGAGAGATGACCAAACTCAGAAGAAGAGTGTCATCAAATCCATTTCTTACAGAGCCAAAATGGTACTTCTATTTCCTCTAGGTTCATGTTTGTTCTGCTCATGATCCTCTTTTTCACAGAAGATCCAATCAAAAACATGCTTAAATAAGAAACAGTGTTACAGAGGGTTTTAATTCAATATAATTGATGTGACCACACAGAGAGAAAAACTGGGTTTAGTGTTACTCACATTTGAGATTTTTGAAAAGTCAGGATTTTATCTGCTTTTCTTCTATTTTTTTCATTACTCCTTTCCATTAAGTTTTATGGCTATTTTTTTCCCTCTTGTCATTCAGATACCAAAGCGAGTGTGCTACTTAGAGAGAGAACAGAGTGAAAGTTTCACTTTCGTTCTTGCAAGGGTTATAGCAAGATTTCCAGTCAGCTTCCTTTAATTTGCTTACAAATTGCATATAATTCAAGAACATAATCTATTCTTGACTGGATCTCTCTATGTCATATTTTTATTTGGAATGTTCACTTATACTAGAAATGGGGCAATTTGTTTCAATTCACAAAACCATGAGAACGAGGTTTCCATTGTATCATCTGTGCTTGAATGACACTTGTGTTTCTCCAGGGAAGTCAATCTGTTGTGAAGGACATTGACTGCTGTGCTGAGAGAAACATCCTTTGCCTGCAAGGCAGTGTGAACAACCTGAGCCAGTCTATGAAATTCATAACACACAAGCAAACAGACAATGATTTGAAGGGCATTCAGCTGAAACCACAGACCAGATGCTTCCATGGTATACATTCACTATGGTTCACTTAATTCTGTCAAAGCCTTTATGGCAGCAGAGAGACAGACATGCAAGTGCATATGTTCCTATGTACTTTTTCCTCTTTTTCCCAAGGCCGTGAGAAGGCCTTAATTAGTAAATCCATGACTCTCCTTCCAATCATCCCTGGACTTCACGTTTTTTGAATCTCTTAAAGGCAGCCCATTTTTGCAAGGCTTTTTGAACTCACCAGATAAACTCTCTGGCTTGCAAAAGATAAGACAAGTTTCAGAACAAACTTTACTGGTTTCTCTTCTCTTCTAGACATTGAGAGACAAACTATTGCATTCTACAAGCAATAACATGCTGTAAACTGAATTATTTCTCAAATGCAACCATGACCTAAGAGAGGTGGAGAAAGAGAGATATTTATTATTAGTTGGGAAAACATCATTTCATACCAAATATATTCTACGTATTACAACATCGCTCCTAAAGGCAAAGGTTCCTGTGGAAAAAGATATTATAGCTCCTTATTGTTTGGAGAACAATTAATCCTCATTCTAATGAAGCATTATATGATGGTATGAAACAAGTTTCTGATGCATCATTGTAATTACAGAGTGATTAAAACTTCATTGCCTTATAGCAGACTGATTTTTCTGTAACGATAACGGAAGGGAAAAAGAATACAGAGTTCCTTACATTAATGCCACATCATTACAACTCCAGTTCTTCCCATGGAAAGAACTCCGCAAAAACCTTCTTCATACTCCCAAAGACATATCAGAGTCCTCAGAGCTAGAAAATCTGACCCCAGAAACTATGAACTAACTGTGGACTTGAACCCAAACCTTGTAACTGCAGGTATCAATGCAGACACCGGAACGAGGGTAAGAAAGCTCCGTGTTACGTGTTACTCCTCCTTCTTGCACAGTACTGCTGTGCTGCTTAAATTGATGGGATTCTACTGCAATGCATAACCACTTCAGCCTCCTGTGGGAAGGCTGAAGTGAATAGTAAAGACTTATACTGAATTTAAACCTCTACAGGCAGTGGTTTATTGTTTCAGAGTTATAGTTTCAAAGACATTTTAAAATTATGTACCCTGTCCACCTTTATATCTAATAACAATACAGTCTGCCTACATACCCCTAGGACCAATGAATTCTGTTTGGTTAAAAATATATCTTCCAGACAGTTTTGCTGTGAGGAGAGACACAGAGCTCTTTTTACTCATGGCAATTTGTGCCAGTGGTCAGTCTCTTGCTGGAATTTTTGGGGGCACACTGGTTTCTCCTCTTCAAATTTGTTGGCCTTTCTCTTTCAGCCACTAGCACTGTCTTTACCTTTTCCCTCACTACACTAAATACATTTCAGAACCCATTTTCCCCCCTCTGTGTTTATATACTACACTACATTAGTTCCCTAGAGAGTTTTCTGATAAACCAAAGTCTTTCATCTCTCTCCCAGTGTACATTTCTGAGTGCTCTTCAACTTAGTAGCAGTAAATTTTGTGTTTTCTTTCTATACCACCAGTAAAAGTGGTGAACAGGCAGATCTGGACTGAGTACTGACACTTTCACAGTTTGATTCGGAAAGCATCTGCTCGGTAATGGTTCCCCTTGTTGGGATTTTGGTATCTGTCAGTTTACCAGTTCACAAGTCACATATAATGGCACTTCTAAGGCCCTATATAATTTGCCACCTGGTTCCAAGTCACTCTATTTATCTCCCACTACTCCCCACTCTTAACAATAGCTGTCAAATTTCATAAATTTGCTTTCATAAGTCTGCTATTGCCTGACAAGTCCAGCTCTCGTGCATCCTCTTTGGGTCTCCTAGAAAAGGAGAAATACCCTCTGTGGGCACTGCCAACTCTGTAAATGTCAGTTTACAGAATATGTATTCCAGCACTTAATTCTTCACCAAAGGAAACCTGTTTCAGTTGTTGCATTACTTTGTCCCAGACTGAAGTCACACTAAACACTTTATACTTAGCCATGTTACCTTGCTTGACCTTTAAGAACAGCCAGAATGACCTTATCTTTTTCAGACAAGCTGAGATATAAGCACATCTTATTGTGTACACCTTGTTTTTTCTCCATGCACAGAAAAAACCTCAGATCTGTTGCAACTTTCTTTCACAGAGGAACCCTTTCACTTCAAGCAGCCAAGTTTGGATCTATGTTATTAAGGGTTTGGTGCTTGATAAATATGGAGGGCAGAAATAATTTTCTCACTTTTTGTTTTAGCAACAACAAGCAGCAGCAGCCTTGTGTCTTCATTGCCATCCCAAGAGAGTTAAGATGAAAAGGAGGAGCTCCAGAATTTCAGCAGGACATGAAAAACAAGCAGGTAACCTGCAGCCCAAGCTTCAATGGTTTTATTTATGCATCACGTACATGCAAACTCCCTTTGGAAACAGAGGGCTACAAGAGGCAGAGAGTGGGAAGCAGCAGTATTTTCTCTGAGCACAGCACCTGTTCTCAGCCTTCAGATGTGCAGCAGAAGACCTGGGCAAGAGGCCAAGAACCAGAAAGAAAAGGAGCAGGAGTAGGGCTTGACATTTTGAAGAAAAACTTCTCTTCAGGCCACATTGGACCTTGCAGAGTTCTTAAAGAACAGTAAAGAGCTGTCAGCATCCTCCCCTTCTCTCCTCAGCAGGTTTTATTTTCTGTGACTATGCACTTACCTACTAACTACAAACCTACCAAAAATAGAGAAACAGTGAAAGCTTTCAGAACCTGGGTGTAAAAATCTCCACAAACCAAAGGTTCCCAGACTCACCCAAGCTGTCTCACATTAAGGAAAAGAATATATTCCCTAGTTAGAAGGGCTGTATCTGAGAGGAGGGAATGCTAAACATATACCTGTTCAGAAGCACTTAGTGCTAGAATCTTTCTGACAAACTAGATAGCCCCATAGCTAAATACCTCAAAATAAAGTGAAAATTGATGCCAGTTTCTTTAAGAGAATGTTGCTGTTTTGGGGATTTTGTCCCTTTAGTCTCTGCAATATTCAGTTTGCCTCTTTTGCTCTGCCAAATTTTATTTCATTGTATTTCTTGGACCACCCCAGACAACACTTTGTTTCTGCTTGATGTGGACATCCTCCACATTTTCGTAGACATTTACTGTCCTACCCCTGCCTGTGAGCCTGTCCTTAGTTGAGAATCATCAATTCTCATTTGGAACATCTCTGATGCCTGCAATATCTGTTATTTTCTAATGCCAGCATCAAACGATCTCTCATTTTAGATAGTTACAGAGTGTGCTCCCATCCAGAACACCAAGCACACATAACTATCTGTATTTCTAAACTCATTGTATCATCAGAAAAAAATTTCCCATAATTAAGAGTCTAAAACAAGCATATCCTACTGAGGGTCTTTAAAGTTTGTGGCCCGTTCAGCCTTGTGTCCTGCACTGTGTAATCTGTGAAGTGCTGTGTTAGCATGACCATGGAAGTCTAGATTTGGCATGGGTACACATTCCATTCACCCTTCCAGCTAATTTATAATCTACACAGTATTTTAAGTCTCATACAAATGACTGTGAAATAACAATGCACATACCGATCATCTCTCCAGTCTAATAATCTGATTTGAGTTGGAACCTGCTGCAGTGATGACATTTCACAAGGAGATAGTTGAATGCCTTCTCTTCAAACTTTCTGTACATCAGAGATCTTAGGAGAGAAGTTCTGCACAGGCAGAAAGAGCTACAACCTTATTATATGGAGCTAAAGGGAAGGCACTGTGTAACACACTCTGCTTTCAAGACTTTTATGCTTGAGAAATTATTTTTGATGTCCATGGCCAAATTATAATTTTGCTATAACTAAATTCAGTGAAAATTGATGGGTTTCTCATTATTGGATTAGAAGATATGCAAAAGATTATTTTTTCCTCAACAAACTCAAGCTCTTTTTCTTGCTGACTGGTGCAGAAGGAGGGTTTGGCTGGCAAAAACAGTGCTTTAAACAAAACCAAAAGTCTGGGTCCAAGTCTCACCTGCTGTGATATGTAACAGAACACCTGACTAATGAGCTAAGTACTCCACTCCTTGGATGTGCTCTTCTGCAGGTATAAACAAGAACATGTTTTGGGCCCTCGGCAGAGGAACCTAAAGTCAAGCTGGGTTTTCTTAGAGCTTAGTGTCACAACCCTCAAAAGAGGCAAACAAAACAAATAGAATAAAGAAACCAAAACCAATCAAATAGCAACACAGCATGAAAACAATGACCCAAAACTCAAGTCCTTTCAGAGGAAATGTGGCCAGGAGAAAGAAGGGAATTTTGCTTCATTCTGCACAGTTGGTGGGATGCTGAGATGTGAGCATAAAGGCTAAGTAGAACCTGCATCCTCTAAGAAGTACAGTAACCAGAATGGAAAGAAAAAAATATTCTCAGCAATCCAGCTCCTTCCCAGTGAAAAAACTGCAAATTTCATTTGCACTCTGTCTCCTTCACCCCACTCATACTCACCCAAAATGCCTTATAAAGCATTGTCACCCACTGACAAGCAGGCTGGAAATTATCTAGTCCAGGAATAATAAAGTAGTCTGAACTAAACTGTTTGCTGGCAGGTGGCTGAGCCTGATGTGCTCCCTCCAGTAACACAGATCTCCATTGCTCTGTGTTGGCAAGTACCCACTTGCCTATTGACACAACCCAAGGCCTCTGGAGGACCAAACACCTCCAGAAATCCTGCAGGATGAGGTTGGGGGGAGATTTGTGAAAAAAAAAAAACACTTGTGCTTCTAGTCATTTCTTTTTCTCTCACTGGTAAAGGGTAGCCAATGGAGCATCCATCATCTCTCTCCACAGCCACAGAAGGATTTCTGTCCCAAAAGGACAATCTTCCTAGATGGTCCCTTGCACATACGAAAGGAATACAAGTTATCGAAAAACCAAGCAAAGAACTCTTGCAAGAAGATGGGAGAATACCCTGAAGCAGAAGACAAATATATGGGCTTAATACCTCAAAAGTAATGTCATTTTAATTCTGCTCCTAATCAAGATAATATTTTATGGTCTGTGTCTGATTTTCCTAGTTCATTTTGGGGCCTCCAAACTCTGGCAGTGACCTATCCATGGAAAATTGGGTTAGGGTATCTTCAATAGCAGCACTGCACAGCATCACATCTACTCATCTTTCTTAAACAGATTTAAATAAAGATCAACACAGGGGAAGGCAAAGGTAAGACATAATTAATCCCAGATGCTCAACAGTATTTCATGGCTTTACTGCTGTCATCTCCTTTCTTCCAGGCCAGACCCATGGCTGAGTTCCTCAAATTTGGATGCTTCTGCTGCCTGCACGAAGTGCGGGTGTTAGTACAGACAAGCCCATATATTACAAGAGCATGTGCAAATATTAGCAGGAATTTGACAAAATACTAATATTTTTGTGGAGCAGCTTAAGATAATACAGACATGCACTGGCTCATATCAAACAGGAGCTGATATACTTGCTTTTAGGTGAGCCTGTTGCAAGTTAAATGTTATGAGTCTGTTACCACTCAATTATGAGAGTGCTAGGAGTACTTTGTATGGAATAATCATAGAGATACACAGGATTCACAGGGGCACAGAGCAGAATACGTGTATAAAGAACGAGTCAACCTATCTGTTTTAAAATGTAAGGAGCAGAAGGACATGCAGAGCACAAAGAACTAGGCACATGAACTTATTCTACAAATAATGGGAGCTATGTACCCACTAAGGATTACATGCTGGAAAACAACACAATGAATCCCTTAGTGCCCAGATAACACCCAGAGGAGAGGACACATTAACTCTGTAATATAACATACAAACTGCAGCATTGCCATTGTCCTAGGGGAAAACATTTCACAGGACATGGATATTTTTCTCTCAAAACTCCTGTAGGAGCAAAACACTCTTCCACACTCTCTCTCTCTTTCTACATTAAAAGAAGTTGTCATATAGATTTTTTTTTTTCAAGGAGCAGCAGCTTGTCTAAGGAGACTCTACCCCTAATGCAGCCCAGAAATTTTTTTATGTTGACATGACTTTTGACAGACTGACAATTCAGGGAAAAAAAAAAANNNNAAAAAAAAAAAAAAGACAAGGACTGTTTCTAGAATCAAATTATTTTGGACACTTTTGGGGGAAAAGCTACTCAGACCACCTTAGATGGCTTTGAAAAATGGCACTTTTTTTTTTTTTAATTTGCTGTTGGAATGAATAGAAGCACTGCCCTGTTGCATATAAACCTCAGCAATTAAGCAAAGGCTCCCTACTGTGTTAGTACAGTTCGTTTCTTCCAGAATTATCCGAGGACAACAACACAAACATATCAAGCCCAACTAGGAAAAAAAAAAACAAAGAAGCAAAACAAACAAAAAAAACCCAACAAAGCAACAAAACCCAAGCACTGCAAAAACTGAAATTAACAAAAGAGAAAAAACCCCAAACAACAGACAAAAAGAATTTTCCAAAGGCAGCACTTCTAATATGTAAAAAAGCTATTTCCTAGCACTGATATAAAAAAATCCATCAAGTCTGATATTATATTTGATTAAACAGGTAAAAGGAAAGCAAACAAGGGTTTTTGCTAACCATAGCTTGCAGTTCCCCACCTGAGCTCTCCATCTGTCATTGAAGTTCACTACTGCGAACACAGAGCCACAGACAGGTATGTGTTTTGTAAAACTCAGCCCTAAATCCTTCACTGGAAAGGACAGAGGGGTTTGCTTAGTAATCGGGAATAGATTACTGAAGACATGACAAGTGCCAGCCTAAGCAAAGTGTTTTAAGGCAACGCAGAGAAAATAATTACATTTCTATTTTGGTGAAGCACTTGAGCTTGTGCCTATCTCTAAGTGGTGACATAAAAGCTTTGTTGAATAGAGATGAGCCTTCTTGCATTCTGAGGATGAGACACACACTTAAGTTCTTGTCTAAATCAGCATCTACTTGAACAAATACAATCTCCTGAATTTCCTCTTATTATTTACACACAGAAAACTTGCAAGGACAAAAGCATACTAATAGCTGATAAATCCACTCTCTCCACTACATCAGTGGGGCTTTTTGCCCTCGGGATTAACTTTCTTTCCTCTCTGAACCCACTGAGCCTTCGTGTACTCAAGAAATACAGATATGCATTTCAATCAACTTCTTGGAAGAAAAATAAGTGCCATAAGATACATCAGAAATTACCTACAGTGGGACACTGTACCAATGATATGGCCTGAAAATGAAGAAATTATGGTTACACTACCAGCGAAGGACCTATTTACAGAAACAATAGATCCTCATGTACATCAACCCAGACTAGATAGCATTAAGAATCAGTGAATTAAAAGTGGAATGTTTTTTAAATAATTATTTAAAGGTAACCAATAGGAATCAGCTGGTAAAGGAAAGTGGGGAGTACTGCTCCTCTCCAAGCCCATCTCACCTCTGAAGCAAGAGCTCCCAAACATTTATAGATAAATGGTCACCATCTAAGATAGCAGGTGGCATCTCTACAGACCACCACTGTATGCTGGAGTACAACATAAACTTCTCCCGTAAGTTGTCTCTTGGAGAGAAAAAAAACCCCAAAACTAAACCTCAACTACTAGAGGTCTTAGAATGTTAGAACTGAAATAGTCTGCAACTTGTACTTGCTTTACATAAAAAAAAATCTGACTCACAAATATTCCACATCCAACACATGGTCATTCTACATCAGCCATCACCTGGACAGATGAAAAATTCCTGAAACAAGAGAATTAACCATTGCTTAGAGTCAGACGTCACTATCTTGTTGCATACAGGTTTAAAAGTGAAACTTAGTAATCTAAGTGTAATGGTTGTAAACATATCCTTTTGCTAGGCTTAAAAACATCCGTCTACTCACTCTAGAGAAGGAAAAAAAATGCAAATTAGAGTTAAAATAGCAAAAGACGATTTAAAACAACTAGGAGATGTTCCCAAAAGTCACAATCCATCTGTTCTGAATGAAAATCACATGGATTAAGAAGTCACTTTTCGAGAGACAAGAAAAATCTGTCAATACCCACACACTCACACAAAGAAGATGACAGCATTATAACACTGAATATGAATTAAAAGCTAGAAAAAACAGAAATTTTATGTAGCAAATAATAGACATAAAAGTAGCTCTCTGAGTAACACTCAAAGATTTTTTAAGCACAACAAGAACACAAATGATTTCAGTTATAGTGCCTATGGATTACAAGTTGTGTAGGATAATATTAAAAAGGGCAGAAATATTAAGCATTTTTCTCCTGAATTTTGTGGAGGAATAGTGAAAAGTATTTGCATCCTTTATAGATAAAAAAATACTTCTGCATCGTCTTCAGTTATTGTTGAAATGTAAATTCCAGTTTAACATTTCAAAAATAAAGTTCTCAGGAAAGCAAAGCAAAAGAAGCTGCAAAATGAATGCAGTCATACAAAAAAGAGCTGGCTGAGAAGTAACCTGAACCACTGAAGCAGGTTTTCAGTACCTTCTGGAGGCCTAAAAAGTTTAGCAGTACAAGGAAATAAAGCAGTGATGGAACAATACTTCACAAAGGCAAATGGGCTGACTGGTTTAACATCAGCAATCAGTAGGCCTGGCACCAATCCCAACAAAATAATGAAATGACTAATTTATGGCACTGTTAGGTATTAAAAGGAATGCAATGTAATCAAAGACAATGAACATGGGCTTATGAATTCTAAATCTTGCTTTCAAATGAGCTTTTGCTGATAGGAGGGTAAACTTGTTAATGTAATAGATTTCTGTAAAGTATTAGATTTGACCATAATTAATGAATTGTAATTATGCAAGATCGGCATGGCATGCATTACACAAATTCAAACCTCCCAAACTAATAGACCTTTAAATGTTGTTTTAAATGTAGAGCCATTGTTGAACAGCAGAATTTCTGGAGATGTGTTCTGAGACCTAACACACTTCCTAGATATTAAATCGACTGCTCAGGGGAGGGGAGAGGCATCCCAGATTCTAGACAATAAATTTACAGATAAACAGAGGGTGGACGGTGACACATTTGAATCATCCTAAATAGTTTTTAAACATTCCACTCCCCTCAAGCATAAAATCATGCATCTTCTAAAAATACAGACTTCTGGGCCAGGTATTCGACACAACCACACAACCTCTGTTTCTAGGTTTATCATCCAAAGTCCATTGCTGCAGAGTTCTAGACATCTAAATATCCCAGAAAATGTTTTCACGAAACTTGCTGTGGAAGGAGATGCTTTATAGGATCAGTTCTGAAATACAGGGTAAAGACCCAAGCCCTATGTGCCCAGGTAATAAGCATTATATAAGAGTTCAGCTCTGGTGTGCATTTACCAAAAAAGAATGTGGCAATACACGACTGTATAAAAAATAGCCCACAGAATGACTAAAGACTTGGAAAACATGCTGTATAATGTATAACAATCAAAGAAGCTCAGTGTATTTAGCCGTCAGACAGAATATTAAAGTTTGTTTCAACTCTATATCAACATACACACAGAACAGAAATTTGACAGAAGGCATTTCAATTCAGTAGACAAAAAACTGTGAAATTCAGAGCACCTTAAAGCTTTGTCTGGCTATGTTCAGACTAGAATAAGAAATTTATTTAAGGAACAATGAAGATAACTGAAGAGTTAGTTTAAATACCATAGAAACCAAAAAGACCAAATGTGACCACACTGCTTCTAATGCTATTTCTTTCCTACTGAGAGTTTGAGCAGTGTGAACATTAAGAAACAAACCAAAACCACCACATCCAACAAACCCAGCCAAACTGCACCTTTGATACCATTGAGGCCCTTCCACTTCTGTGCATGTGTTATACTTCTAGCGTGTGGGTTTGGAACACAAAAAACATTTTCTACTTTTTGTTTATTTGGGTAATTTGGTTTTAATGCAAAATGTCAGTCAAATACTTTTCTAATACAAGTTTTTGCTGCACTTCACAAAATCCAGAAAAAGAAGCCGATTCAGGCCAAACTCTATCTAACACCATCTTTTTACGTCTGTACCATCCTGTTACTGCTGCTGTAAAACAGTGAATTGAGACTAATTCATACCCACTGTTCTCTGTGCAGTCCAGCATTAATCAAAATACCCTGATGTCCCCAGAGCACCAAGAAGTTGCTGACTGCCCTGTCCCACTACTGCAATCTTAGCAAGACAGTTTGTACTTTCAGTAATTGCAGGAAAAATAATCACAACTTTTCACAGTAACATCACAGACATAACAATAGCACTTCCATAATGTCCATGCTAATATAGTGATATTATTCCATATCTTAAGTTTTTGATGATTTCTTACTATAAAAAATATATAATCAGTAATATAAGCAGTACCATATGCAGTCATTTCACTATTATTTCTCAAGTCACTGCAACTGAATAACTATATTAAAACAACTGATTGCTAACTAAGAGTTAATTTGATGTCAATCTTCAGCAAAATCATAAAAAATAATTGGTTACTTTGCATAAATCTTAACATTATGAAAATGATATTTCAGCTGACAAGAAGCCCTATTAAAATTTAAGGCCTTTAACAAAAGTTTAAGCATTTGCTTTAACTCCAATTTGCATCACAAATAACATTACTCCACAACTTGAGTGTAATGATGAGTCCAGCAGATTTGGGCTTTAATGAGGGCCCTGAGTAATGATGAACAGCTGGCCACCTTAAATCAGGATGTCTGCTGAGAGTGGGCAATTTGAAAAACCATAGGCTGTCTATTGCCAACACTTCAGAAGCAATGCCAAAAATCTAAGAAATTAGGGGAAAAATGTCTTTGCTAGGATTTAACCCTCTGGCTATCCCAGGTGCCTGGAGAGAGTGACAATGTTCATTAAGTCAGCAACAGAGTGACATAGCACAAGAGTGAAATTTGACTGTACTTTCATGGCTGCAGTCAGGTTTTGGTGATGGACATGAAAACCCACAAGTATTTGATCTCTCTTCCTAGAAAAATGACTAAAACGTTTTCACAGCTGTACTGCACAGATCAGTGAAAGCTACTAGAAAACAGCAGCTCTTCACAGGTGAAAGATGTTGTGCCCTTTTTTCTACCACTTGGGTAAGTAAATTTCTGCAACACACTGTAAGTATCAGCACTGCATGCTATAATTTGCATGACAGAGCTAAGAAAAGCATTAGAACAACTTAGTATTTAAAAATATGTGAAATAAATAATACCATACACATTCTCTTAATAACTGGGACAAACAGTAGAATCCAAAATCCAGAAGGGTGTAACAATACCAGTTGTCATATTTTTTTTTAATGTTACCCCTTTTATATTTTACAATTTTCATGACCAATTACTGTAAGTTCCATCACAAATAAGCCAAGAACATCCTAAACTACAATTAACTATCCCAGTAAACTGAGAGGAACATTACTAAGTTACTCTGTACCTGAAAGATTATCACACATCTCTCTTCTCAATGTTTTCTTTTCTTAGCCATTACACATCCCATTAGTTTTGCTAACTTTGCTGTCCTGCTTTTATACTGTCACCTCTTGCAATAAATTCAACATTCCTTTTCTTAAATCGGTACACCATCAGCTGCAAATCCACAGAGATTCAGCCTTGCTATTTACCCTAACTGCCATTCTCTCCTGAGCTCCTGTTAAACACCACATGTAGGGTCCAAATAACACACATATGACATCAGAAAGGAACAGTGGCTCCTGTGTGAAACCTCCTTGACCAAACACAGACAACCTCGTGTGCTGGCTGCTTGTTCGAATAGCACTGTTTGCAGTCCAGGACAGTCAAGAAAGCCTGGCTGAAGGGGAAGAGAACTTTATGATCACTAGGTGAACCCTCTGTGTAGATTAAGAACCCCAAACCATGATAGGCCCAAATCCCAGATCACACAGGATTACGAGAGAGAGTCAATGGCTGTTGGACTCTCATCCTGCAGGCAAACTTCTGGGTCAATCTCACTCTAGTATGTTATGCTTAGCCCTCACACCAAGGTTGATTTATTCAAAGTTTCTTTATAGGTATGACATGTGCTCTTCTCTAAAAATATGTTATCTTTGATTTTCTAACAGGTAGCTAAAAGAAAGGGCCACACCAGCAACTCCACACTGATACTCCTCCCTAAGTAATCAGCACCAAAGACACCTTTGGAGACTGAAAACACTGACTCAGCCGATTCACAGGATTTGCTGCTGCAGAGACAAGTGAGAAGGCATGGGAGACTAGAAGCAAGCTTTCACACTCTTTGCATCTACGGATACAAATCTGCCACAGGACTCAGATAGAAGCACTCAGCTGTTTTCTTCAGTAGGGTTTTAGAGAGCATAAAGTTGTCTAAAGTGATAGGTGCAAAATGGCTGTCAGGACTTACTGATTAGACTTCATTCTACCAACTGTTAATTACTGACTCTGCTTGACCCCATGCGACTGCATAAAGGAGAGGCAGGCACCACGGATGGCATTTGGCCTGAGGTGCCTCATGAGCAACTAGAGCAGAAAAACAACAGTGTGAACATTAATGTACTTCTCAATGAAACATTTTATTCACCATTTGCAGTTTTGGTTTTAATATCTCACATTACAAGACCGCACTTCATTTTCTTCCCCTTATTCCCTCTCCCAGCAAAGGTACAGAACTCCATACTGCACTTAAATGAATTACACTTTTGAATGAAGAATGTTGAGCTATTTGACAAAATTTGCATTTCTTTAAACTATGTATATTAAGACTGTGAACAAGAGATTCTTGCAGTATTTGATAGGAAAAGCCATACAGTTCTTCTGCTGAGATGCCTGTGTTTTGTATTCCTGCCAGTTGTATAGCTTATATACTGGCAGTTCTGATGTGCTTGCTTTCCTCAGTTACTGCCTCAGTTAGGAGTCAGAGTGACTGCATTACTTGTATGGAATTTCTTGGAAAGAGACCAAACCACTGCATTAGGGCAGTCTGAACATGTCTCCTGGAGAAGCAATATTTCCTCTAAAGTGACTGAGATAGAGATGAATGAAAGAGAGTCAAAAATATGGGACACAGCTGCTACAGTTCTAAATAACTACCCATGTTCACCTCATAAGCATTTGCGTGGGAAAACTAGTTGTTGCAAGTACAGTGTCTTCAGTGTAATTTAGTCACCAGTTGGCACTTAATTTGATCCTTCATTTAATTTGATCAAGACCTCTGAAACTAAATCATCTGGTGCTTAAAAATACAACTTCCACTCCTCATTTTTTTTTTCTGCTTTAGTCAGGATAAATTGCTGCTGGATAAATTGATTCTTGGCTACAATTAGTTGCTATCTAATTAATGGTGATGTGCATAAAGAAATGCTTATAAATAAGTGAAAAAGGACATAATCCAAAACAGATGGAGGCTGATCAAGGAAAACTTGTGGAACAGTTAACTACAAAAATATTTTTGAAAGAACTGCCATAACAGCATTCAGGGCTCAGCACTTCACTCTTCTTATTAATATACTACATGGTAGTTACTTACTTCCAAAGTGTTCTTGCTAAGTATTGCACCCATTGTTACAGGTGAGAAAACACAGATCTAAGACCTCTTACTTGATTTTGTGGGTGATACATCTGCACCACATCTGGAAACAAGATCACTTCATACAGGACCTATCTGTCTCCTTACAGGCCAGACAAGACATAGACCCTAACATAGCATAGGTTCCAACAGCGATATCAGTAATACAGGAAACCACAGGTTTCAATGAGAACTGTGAAAAAACCCACCAACACTCAAGAGAAAGGATGGCTTTATAAAATCAGGGGACACATTACTTTTTAACTCTGTTCCTACAGGGATTTTGGTTTTTATCCTCAGAGTCCAAATATTTGTCCCACACAGACTGGGTAGAATTAAACTTTTATTTTCTCTCATACGATATGTAAATAAGATGTGGCTAATGCAGATACACTCGGTAAATAATGACAGAGACATATACAGCAGACAACGGATAATGCCAGTGGTAGCCAAAAAGCCAAAGAAAATTGACTAAATATCCCTTAGCACATCAAACTTCTCAGCCCAAATGTTTGTAGCATCACTTAACATCCCAACTAACTGTTTAGTAGAGCCAGACACATAATGTATGAGGCTGTGAATGATCCATTATCACTGCACGGTATCTTAGTAAAGCTGAATAAAGTAAGAATATGAACAGGGCAGATACTGATAACACATCAAGCACGGAGAATACTGATATCCTGCTTTCCCAGGGATAATGAATTTTTGTTCCTGCCCTGTTCCACCACTCCCACACCTCACTCCCCCACCATGGGACACTGATGTCTGAAGTTGTTCTCTTCTCCAGCCACAAAGCTGCTTGTGTTCCAGTTCCACCCTGCACCAGTTCTTCCTTGCCCAATTTTATTTTTCAGATCAGGGGCTGTACTGTAAGTTGTCCAACAACATCATTTTCATTAATTCATCCCATGATAGTTTATTCTGAGTGTAGCTTGTGTCAGCAGCACATTTTTGTAGCTCAGGTAATTTCCTCCTTTTTAAAATAAATCAGGGCACTGACAGCTCCTCTGTTTTGAAAGATGCAACGAGATAAGACATCTGTTATTTTTTCCCCCAGTCAGGACATTTTAAAAAAAGTTCACTACAGCATTTTTACACCATCTTGCACTCCTCACTTCTATATCTCAAGAGTCAAACATACAAGAGGAGAATGCTTAATAAGCACCTGAGGCAGAGAGTGGGTTAATGAGACTTGCAGTCAAGGGTTCTGATTAGTTTTGAAGCGATCTTATTAGAGGATGATGTGGATTATGAGAGTAAAGTGAAGCACTGCACAGCAGCATCTGACTTTCAGAGAATCCCATTCCAGTTACTGTGGGGAAAAAAAAAAAGGAAAATAGACATAATTAGTTACTACAGTATAAGAGGTATGCCCATTGCAACCTGTCATGGACAATTTCACAGTCAGAAATTGTGGCTCAAATATAAGGTGTTTTTAATTGTTCATGATTCAGAGCACTTTATGTTGACTGCAACTCTGCTACAAATAACAACTACTTTGCAGAAAAAGAAAGACAGCAGCAAAGCAAAGCCACACCACTTAAACTAATACTTATTTCCACTGTCAGCCATGGAAAGACGATTGTCTCATTGGGACACAAAACAAAGGGACAGAAATATGAGACTGCCCTTTTGCCCCAGCACAACAGCATTGCAGATTACCAGAAAAAAAGGAATAGAGCAGACCTAATTAGGGGGGTGGCAGCATCCCAGACTGGCACCAGCAAAGTGAGGTAGCCCTCACTTAAGTCAAGTAATTGAGGAAGAGATTTCATCCTTCTCCTATCACGGCTGCATGCCTTGCCCCATATCTCCATATGCTTACATTCAGTTTATCTCAACTTAAGCATCAAGATTTTTTTGAATAATTATTGTTCATCTGTTTCCTTACACAGACTTTGAGATGGAGGAATACCACAGCTAAATATAGTATTTCATGTGGCCCATGAGAATGGCAGATTTTAATTTTAAGAAGATTTTATTGTTTTTATGTCCACTGCTTTACAATACATGCTGCATTTGTCATACTCCCAGCTACTGTAATTATTATAAAGTCATATATAAGAAGTGAAGTAAAAATTAGACATCACCTTCCTACCTAGGAATAATTTAGATGTGCTCTAAGTAAAGAAACTCTTAGCTGGATCTACCTACGTTTCTCTCTCCCCAAGGGAATTTTTTTTCCGGTTTTAATTAAGGAAACAATACAAAAGCATACTTTCTGAAGCTGTGTATTTGTACCGATATTACCAAAGGCAGCACTCTGTTTGAAAGTTAATACTTTTCTATATACCTGAAGAGTTATTCATCAGCACACCTACAAATACACACTTTCTGTAAATTATAAATCAAAGTGCTCTTACCCTTGGTTGTCTCAAAGATGATCATTTTAGGTAGAAAGCTTTGTGCTGAGCCTGAACAACACTCTTGAACTGGTTGAAAATAAACTGCTAAACAGAGGCTGGGAAGGACTGAAAAGCAGCAGGGGAGAAGGGAAACAGCACCAAATAGCTCAGGTGAGTGATGAAGATAAGTTTAGCACCAGCAGAGAAGAAAAAAATCCTTGTCTTTGTCTGGGAGTGCCAGTGGACACTCAGTGGCTTGTGTGAAGCTCTGTGACTGACAGATTACAGCACAGCAGCCTTTAGCTGAATGCCACAGTCTCACCTCACTGGCCTCCTGAAGGAGGGGAAGGGAAGTGTGTCTCTACATAAGTCTACCTGAAGGATAGACCGCTAATCACCCCTCTTCCTAAATGAAGTTTATCCTAGCAAGATTTTAGTGTGGGTTTTTTTAAGAAGAACATGTCTGTAGCAGAATCATAGGATCATTAAGGTTGAAAAAGATCTCTAAGACCATCACGTCCAGCCACTAACTCTAGCATCACAGTGTTCATCACTAAATCATATGCCCAAGTGCCATATTGTGGATGCCTTTTGAAAAATTCCAGAGTTGGTGATTCCATCACTTTCCTGTGCACCCTGTCCCAATGCATGAAAATCCTTCCAGTGAACAATTTTTTCCTAACATCCTATCTAAACCTCCCCTGGTGCAACTTGAGGCCATTTCCTCCGATCTTGTCACTTGTTACCTGGCAGATGAGACTGAATCCTCACTGGGCTACAAGCTCCTTTCACCCAGTTATAGAGAACAATAAGGTTGTCCCTGAGACTCATTTTCTCCAGGCCAAGAGAAGAAGTTGAACAAGATACACACTAGTTATTATATGTTAAACAAAGATCTAAAATACTTTGAAAGAAAGTATTATTGTTTTTTGAAAAAAAAAAATCTAAGTCAAAGAGTAGCCTCAAGGCCACACCAGAAAGATTACAGTAGTATAAGAAGTACATATCCTGTTCCTCCATGTCCATGCTACAGCCAACAGTCTAAGCTATTCTGACACAGACAATTAGACCAAAGAATAAAGTAAAAAGGAGGGAAGAAACTAACTGCACACAGGAAATGTGGACAGAGAACCTGTCACTTCCTAGATTACCATGGAGCTTGTTATTGCTGCTGCATTACATTCAGTTTTTTCAATAATTTAATAGCCACTCAATCAGGTTTGCCATACCCAGACAAAACATAACAGAAATTTTTATAGTCAAATAGAAAATTTGAGAAATATTTATAGTCAAATAGACCAGTTGGTAAATGCAATTTACTAATAACATCATTAGTAGGAAGTATATTAGCAGTATTATTACTGTGACCAAAAAAACCTAAACCAAGGCCCCAAAACATCACCGTGATGATATCCTGATGCAGTTTTGATAAGCTTTACTTCACACAAAAGCACTCATAAACCTGATGGAGATGCACAGCTACACACAGAACTAAATAAGTACTGACAGCAACACACTCAAGATCATAGTAGATGAATAAAGGTACACAATCAGTACCAAAAAAACACATTAAAAAACCCAAAAACAATTGCAATGGTTTAGCATTGTTCAAGCTGCCTTTTATTCACAGAGGAAAAGTTATGTAAGATTTTGAGATTAATTTACCCACTCAGTTCCAGAAAATAAAAGAGGGTAGGATGATTCTAGCAGGATTTGTTCACTATTCATGATCATCTTCTAATCTGGATTTAGAGTTTAGCATGCAGAAGTGCCACTCTTCACAGTAAACTGCAGATTTAACAGAATTACACCGCTAATTCTGCGGAGAGAACTTTATTGGACTTCCCAGTGCATACATATAAGTTGACTCTTTGCTCCCCAACAGAACAGTAATGGCAAAGAAAAAACAAACAAAAGAATCTTGTAAGATGTAGATGACCTTCCTGTCCAGCCTGAGGCAGTTATCAGTGAATTTAATTTCTTTTCCACCAGACTGTTTTGAGTCAGAACACTTTCTCCACCTATTTGTAACTGGTAATACTTAGATTTCATAAATCCCCCCATTTCTTTTTTTTCCTCCAAATTCCATTCTTCTGCAGCCTTAGTTTAGCTTTATATAGATTCCTTCAGCCTTCAATTCAAGCATCAACTCACCACTGCTACACCTGCCCAAAAAGCCTAACCTAAATTTAATGGAGTGGACCTAAAAATCATTGTTCTGGAGAGCTTTCTGCAGAGCAGGGTGGGGAATAAGTGTAAATGTGTCCATTATTCCTCTCATTGAAATACATTTCTGAAATTTTAGAGCATTCAGATGAACACTGCTTGATCCAAATGGCAGGAATGTCATCAGCTTAATGGGCATTAGAACTGGATATCAGTGAAAAGGCAAAGCATAGCAATTTCCCTCCAGTGTTACCAACAAATTTATGAGGACAGAGAAGACATCTCTTTGATGTACAAGGATCAAGTTTGTGAACGCTTACACAAGTTGAACACACATTGACTTGATGGGAAGTACTCACGGGTGCTGAAGGAGTAGGCCAACATCAGTGTGAGATGAACTCCAATTATCTTTGCAAGATCATGGGACTGGCTTGATGGATACAGAAGCAGGGAGAATGGGATGTCATGGATGTCGTTGTATACAAATTTAGCAAGGCTTTAACACTATCTCCCACAACATCATAGACAGCTGATGAATTATGAGGTAGGTAAATAGAGAAGTAGACTGAAAACTGACTGAACTGCTGGACTCACAAAATTGTCATTAGTGGCACTGAAGTCCAGTTGGAGGCAGTTTCTTGGTGTTCCCAAGAGAGGTGTTCTGAGATCAATACAATTGAACTTCTTCATGACAAGTCCCATTAATAATGGGAAAGAGTGCAACTTTAGCAAGTTTTCAGATTATACTGAATTAGAAGGAGTGGTAGATACATCAGGCTGTTTTGCTATTATGCAGAAAAGTGTCAACAGACTGGAAAAGGGAGGTGACAGGAACTTCCTGCAGTTCAACAAGTGAAAATGCAAAATCCCAAACCTATGGAGAAACAAACCCATCCACGAGCACATGCTGGATTGTGGCTGGCCAAAACTCAGGCTTGCAGGTAGGACCTACGTGTAATGAAGGACAAGTGGAACATATAACAGCAATGTGTCCCTGCAGAAAAGGCCAACAGTAGTCTGAGCTGCATTAGGGAAATATTACCAGCAGGTCGAGGTAGGTGTTCCTTCCTCTCTACTTGGCACTGGTGAGGCAAGTTTGGAGCACTGAGTCTGATTCTGGGCTCCCCAGTACAAGAGACATCTGTACATACTGCAACAAGACCAGTGAATAGCCATGAAGATGGCTAAATCCCAGAGCATGAATAATTCTAAGGCAATTAGGAGAAATTTCTGATCTGTAGCCCTTGTCCCTGGAGGTGATTTCAAATTCCAAGGCATCATCTGGGAACTTCGGTCTACTGTGAAAAAACAGGTGTTGTAAATTCTTGAAGTTTGTGGGAGATAACGTGAAATACAGGAAAATTTATTTAGACCTAAGAAAACGCTTTTTTACCCTGAAGATGATCAAACATGAGAACAAGTTATGGAATGTTTGTCCTTGTAGATATTCGAAATCAGATTGGACACAGCCCTGAGCAACCTCCTGTAGGTTAACACCCTTCTCTGATCCAGTTGGGGTGTAAGGAGTGGACTATGGGCCAGATGATTTCCAGAAGCATGTTCCCACCTCAGCGATTCTGTAATTCACCCTGGGAAGAACCACAGGATGGGCACATAGGATAGTCTGCAGACATCCAGTTGCTGACTATCAAAACAGAAGTTCAGTTCATCCTAACCCTGCTCTCCATTGCAAGAGTATTTTCCAAATACCAAAAGTGAGTAGATTTGGTATTTTGGTATTTTGCAAATACCAAAAGTGAGCAGATTTGCAAATTCTTGCAGTGGACAGATCTTGAAGTTGTAGAAGCATCCAAAAATTTTGCTGACAAGACAAATACTCTCAAACTCAGCAGCCAATTCTGTGTTCACAGCTGCTTCCAACCATGCTGAACCAAACAAATTTTCCATCAGTCTCCTGTGACTGTAAACAGCACTCTAACATGCCTTTAAACTCAGCAGAATTGCACGATCAAGCAACAATTTTTCATTGTGCTTCTAGCCTGCTTGATTGTTTATTCATTCAACTCAGAATTCACTGCACTTAGGTTAACATTAGGATTTCTTCAAATGTGCCTTCCTCTTAAGTCTTTGAGCCATCAGCAAGTAAGCCATAGTAAGGTTGCTGTGGATTTAATGCTTTATATTTAACAGATGTAAATAGCCTGTTCAAACCCCCTTCTGCTCTTGACCTCTGTTATTTAACTTAAACATCACAATGCAGGCTGACCCAAGGAGTGACAACACGAGAGAATGGCACTATTTCTGTACCAGTGCAAGGGCTAGTTAAGATTATCTGTGTTGACTTGCTCTGCAGTCTTGCTTTTAAACCTGGTGTTTGAATATTTCATTGCAAAATCTCTAAAAAACCCACAGATGAAGGGTTTGGAACTCAAACATATAGCAAGAATGCATATTAAAGAAAAGCTTTAAGAAATTGAGAAAATTCATGCTGGTTCAATTTCTGCCTGTGCAAAGGGGAAAAAGTTAATTTGTGAATTTTTTAGACTGAATAAATTTCTGAGTTATATTTGCCTAATCGAAAAACCAATATTTCCTACTGGTTTCCAGATAATCCTTGTTTCTTTTTATTTAACCAGGCCAGGACCATAGTTTTTAAGATTTGCTTACATCTCTTATTTCACCACCATTCTTTAAGATTTTTTTTTCCAGTTTTAGAGTGAGTGAGTAGCAAGAATTGAAGAAAGTTACTGAAGACTGCTGCAGGGGAGAAAAAAAACCAAAACAATGAACAAAACCCCAAGGAGCACTTTTCTTAATGGCAGTTCAGAATGGCAAGAGCCACGCATGGAGAACCATGCTGGGCTGGCAGCTTTGAGAGAGGCTTTTCTTGCAGTTGCCATGACACTTGTTTCCTGCTACCAAGTAACCCCCTGAGGGCACTACTATAGAAATATCCAGCACATATTCTTTTTAACCCCAAAACCATGAACAGGCTTGGAAAAGAGTGGACCAATCTGTAGAAAACAAATTACTGTGAACTGATCATCTTAGAGGGCTTGACTATGAAATAAAAACCAGAGAGAGGGTCAGATGAAAGCAGTCCACCATCACATTTGCCATTTTGGCTTTAATATTAGAATGTCAGAACTGCAAGTGTTTATTACTAGAGTTTAAAAGAACTTCAAGAGATAAGCTATTCCTGCAACGTCTCTATAGAAAAATATTTTACTGCAAAAGTATAAGAGCACTATTCCTGTATGAGGAAATGAGGAGTGTAAAATACACAGATAATTACATAATTGGAGTAAGATCATTAAACTTCACAGCTCTTCACCAGAAGAGGAAGGATCCATGCACACTCCTGTTGTTAATAGTGTTGCTGTTACTGTTCATTCTTTTATCTCATTGCTCTTTCCAATGAATTGTTCTTATCTCAGCCTTTGATCTTTGTCTTTTGTGTCTCCAGTTCACCCCTCCAGCCACCCATGGGGGCAGAAGAGAAGGGGGGACTGAACAGGCAGCAGCGTGGTTTAGAGAATCTTGGCAGGAGAACTAAATTGGGGTTTACCTCTCCTAAACTACAACAGGCATTAAATAGCACAACCAAGGAAATCTCTACACAAAAAATAATCCACAGCTCAGCACCACTGCCCTATCTTTGTTATTAAAAAAGCACCAAATTTCCACTGCAACTGCCCTCAGAAACTAAACCACACTTGGACACAGAGCATTAAAGACAAATCACACACAAATATTTGATATGTAATAACTCAATTCTCAAAGATACTGAGCACATCAGGAATCCAGCCAAATTCAGCTTCATGTCTCATGTTCAAATCTGGGATGGAGAATTAACCAAACCACACCTCAGAGCAGAAAACATTCACCCTAGCGGTTCAGTTTTGTTCACTGCACATTCTGCCAGAGGATGCTACACACCAACAGGTAAATGGCTTCTTCAGTGCAGAATGTAGCCAAGGAGAGCTGCAGAACCTTTACAAAATGACACCTGCCCTAGAAGTTTCATGTAGTACACAAGAAGCAGCAGCAGCTCCATGTTTATTTCACAGAAACGGTGCAGAGCTCTACAGGAGCCAGCCTCACCAGTGACATTACCTGGATGAATAAAACCTTTACTTCACCAGCTATTAGGGTATATATATGTTACAATGATCACTGGATTAACTTTGACCTGGTGTCAAGGAGAAGAAAGGAGACCCCCAGCCAAAAAACCAAGAGCCATATCTTCCTGATAAGTCATAGTAACTATTATCGTGAGTTGCCATCCTCCTTTTTTTTGTTGCCTACATTCCTTGAACATGGAAAGCCAAGAGACTTAACCCCAATTAGTGCATATCTGTAGAAATTTAGGTTTCAGCTCCTCATTACATGTCATGAAGGCATGCACCAACACTTTTTCCAGGAGAACTCTGTCCTTCAGAGCTTGTTTCTGTTACAAATTGTGCTACTCTCCCTGCTCCTCAGCATCACATATCAGCTCATCAGTTCTGCAGAACTGTTAAGCTGTTTCCCCACTGCATTTCAGCATAGGGAATGTTCAGCTGTATGTGGGAGATAGCTCCAAGACAGCAGGTGCTCCCACCACTGCAGAGCTCAGATAATTTTAGGTTCTGCTGGGCAGCACAAGACATAGAAATAAATTGGGATATCAAAATGGGTTTGGGCCAAGTTACTGGCTAAAAAGAAAAAAAAAAAAAGAAAAAGAAAGCAAAAAGCAGAGAAGAAAAGAAATTAAAAGTGAGAGACTGAAGCACCAATAACACTGCCCTCACAACTGGAGGCAGAATCTTTAATTTTTTCCAAGCTCATTAAAAGCATTTATACTCCTAAATTTTATCTAGACCAAATATTTTGAGGCTGTCTAACTGCAGGACACTTTTCTTGGCATCTATTACAGTGCTGACAGGACTTGGCAGCATACAGTCCATGGGTAATCACTTTAAAATAGCCAATCCTCTGATGCATTGCAAAGTTTCTGCCCCTTTGAACTTCTCTGTTCCAGAATTGTTGCTCTTTCCTCAGTGCCACATCTCCTACCAATTACTGGTGTGCTGTGGAATACTGTTTAATAAACATTTTCTTGGCAGAGTACATCATCTGAGTGATCGATCATGAGTTGAGGAAATAGAGTTTTAAGTACTATATCAGCTTCCTGCATCTCTTTTGAATGGCATCCCATAGTCATTAAAAAAAACCCACCCTTGGCACTAAATGATTTATTTTAATCTAAACAGAGATTACTTTAATTAAACACACTTTATTCCTCTTGAAATTGACAGAGCACTCCCCTGAAGCCTTCTATCACTCCATTTATCAAATGATTTCTTTGAGAGCAGCAAGCCGCTCCTCACAGACCACTCAGAAGCCTCAGTTTTGTTCCAAAAACAGGGAGAAGAAAAATTCACAATAAGAAAATATAGACAGATTCAACTAATCTCAGATAGGAGTACAGTTACCATGATTCAGCTCCTGACTTTGTAACTGGATACTAAACAAAGCTGCAAATGTCATATTAAAAAAAAAAAAAATCCATGTTTAAACACTAACAAAATCTAGGAACACTTAGAATTTCATTCAGGCAAATTAAAAGCCTGGTCTAGTTTTATAATTATTCTGGAACATTCATAGTGACTGAAAGTCAATGAAGCCCAGAGTTTGTAGCACAGGAACTGTAAAAATGGAGCAACAGAGGTATCCTGCTCAAAGAATGCTGGACCTTGCTGGAGAAGCATCAGACAAGAAATTTAAGGAGAGGTTGGGAAGGTGTGACTATTGAGAGACGCACAGGACTGAAAATGTAGTTCACTTTGAGCCAGAACTTATAACAAAGCAAGTACTTTAAATCAGCAGTGCTAACATTCAATTCTCTTCTCAGACAATGCAGAAGATATCAGGAGGAAGTGAAGTAGTGAAGTCAGAGGAATTATACCTAAATGTGTTACATTAAAATAGGGCGGGCCCATATGAACTTTTTGAAATTAGGTGTGGGTCACAAGCAGAGGCTGGGCAGAGGGTGGATCAAGAGTAGCCCTGAGGACAAGGACTTGGGGGTGTTGGTGGATGAGAACCTCGACATGAGCTGACAACGTGTGCTCAGAGCCCAGAAAGCCAACTGCGTCCTGGGCTGCACCAAAAGCAGCATGGCCAGCAGGGTGAGGGAGGGCATCCTGCCCTTTGAGACCCCGCCAGAGAAGGCTCCCAGGGGAAACCTTACAGCAGCCTTCCCGTACTTGAAAGAGCCCACAAGAAACCTGGAGAGGGACTTTTCACAAGGGCGTAGGACAAGGGCAAATGGCCTTAAGCTGAAGGAATGTAGGTTTAGGTTAGATATGAAGAAGAAAGTCTTTACTGCGCGGGTGACAAGGCACTGGAAAACATTGTCCTGCAAAGGTGTGGATGCCATATCCCTGGAAGTGTTCAAGGCCAGGTGGGATGGGGCTCTGAGCAATGTGGTCTAGTTGGAGGTGTCCCTGCCTGTGGCAGGAGGGTTGGAATGAAATGATCTTCATGGTCCATTCCAACCCAAACTATTCTATGATTTTTAGTCTTATGATGTTTGCTCAGAGCAATTGGGACCGTAAAAGAAGAGGGGAGAATAGATACATACACATGCTGTTGTCTTTCTTTTGGTATCTTTTTTTTTTTTTTTTTTTAAGAAACAAACTCCTTTTCAGAAAGATCAAAGTATTTAGTTGATTCCATTTCCTTTTCACTTCCAGTATATCTGTGGGTATGGACTGGTGTGGGGTGGCAGGGAGTCATCAAATTGTTAAAAGAGAAGACTGATTTCTATTACTATTAAACTAAAATGTAACTAGAGGTATTCACAAACATCCTGAAATAACTAATTTCTCTTTCCTTCCAACTTCAACATTTTCAGTCTGATTTGCAGACAGGTATCTGAAATAGATCCAAACTATTATCAAATCATCACGCTAGATGACTGACATTCACCCTTCACTGAAAGTCTCTCAGAAAATAGATTCATGAAAATTCCATCCCAGGTGTCTGAGCTTTTTAATGACTAACAGAACAGTGTCTTTCCAGGCTCACCCTTCATTTGTTATTTACTCAGCAGTATTTACACACTGTTAAGGCAGGCTAAGCCATAAGCCATACAGGAAATAGACATGCACAAATATAAACAGAATTATAATGTCCTGATTGCAAGATAGCTGCAACAGAAAAATATACCAGTTGTGCAGAAGAACCTAGGGATGAGTCACTACTCTGAAACATTCAGGCAGTTCTTAAAATATCTGTAATTATCCTTCCTACTCAAGTACGGAATCCGCCTTTTATTGCCATTGAACCATTTACTGCCATGCATTTCCAAGGATTTGTACCAGAAGGGGCTATCAGAGAAAGAGTCTTAGTCCTGCAATAGGCATCGTGAAAGACTTTAGGGTACCCAGTGATCCTGATCTCAAACTACAGGGGCAAGTTTTGTCCCCTAACTGCTTTGAGGCACAAAGCCCCATACAAAAGGAAAGAAAATTGTTGCCAAAAAAACCCCCCTAAAACCAAAAAACCCCCAAACCAAAAAAAATCAAAAACCCCCCCCCCCCAAAAAAAAAACCACAACACCCCCTCAAAAAAACAAAACAAAAAAAAACCAAATACCAAAAAGGTAAGTTGAAGTACCTGTCTCTCCTAGTGGGCAGTATAAATGTATGAGAACCCTGATGAAGCTGTTTATCCTGCAGGAAACAAGTCTCCTTTAGACATTTTCATTGACCAAATTATTTATTTGCACTTATCAATATTCAGGTATGCTTATTTTATGCTTAGAGCGGTAATTAAACCTATACAGAGTCTCTAGTCACTCTATCTCTGGGCTCTGTCTTCCTTCAAACATGACAAATTAGCAAATAAAATTGTGTTAACCTAAAGAAAAGTTCACAGCTTTTTGCATGTAAAAGATTTATCTTCCCTGTTCCTTATTCTCTGCTGAGGGAACAGTCAAGCTTGGCAAGCCCCATGTCCTATGCCCCAGATATTATGCAGTGGGAAGGCACAATGCACACAAGATATTAATAGTCCATTCCCCTAGCTTCTACTTCTGCCTCTATTTTTTTTTTTTGATGCCACCACCTCCCTGATTGAGTACCCCACTGTCCCACAGAAATAATAAGCAAGTAATGTGATAGGAAACAACATATTTTTCCTACCTTCTTGGATTGCAGAAACAAGGTATCTCCTTACAACAGGGAGAAATAACAGAGAGGGCTGCAGCTGAATCCAAAATTAACCCTTAATGAGCAAGTAAAGAAACCTCATCCCTACTATATTTGAACGCTCAAAATATGCAACAAATTCCTTCCAGAATGTTCTCAAAAATTAGTTTCCTAATGAGGTCAGAAGGATAGGACACAAAATTTCTTTCACTTATTAGTACAAGCTGCTTGTTAGTTGAATGAAATTTAAGTGTCTCTCCTGCTTTAAACTTTCTTCTGCAACTTGTGTTCACTAACCTATATTTTTTAAAAGGAAATTTTAGTTATGAGCACCAACAAACCAGTTCCTCATAAAACTGTACATAGGGATATGTCCCAGGTCTCCTCCTTCTCCCCATGAAAGAAAGCTCAGCCACCTTCTCTTGCAAAGAGAGGGTGATAGGCTGTAGCAGCATCCCCTGAGGAAATCTTAGACTGTCTCATAGATTAATTTTTCAATTGGGAAAGGTCTTTGGAGAGATACAGAACACATGAGATCATGCCCGTGGTTTTACCAAGAAAATAACAGATACTAGGCCTTGCTCTGAAAGCACATTAACAGAAAAAAGGAAGAGATAGAAAGGGATATGTGTGGGGATGTGTAAAGGTTTTCTGATTCAAGGAATGGACTGCAGTGTGATTTGGGGTTTGGAGATGCCAGAAATGCTGCTATTCAGTGCCCAGTTACCTAAATAATGTTCCACTTTATTTTCAGTCATCCTCTACAGATAATTTTTCTTTACCTCATGCAGAGACATCTCTCCAGATATAAGGTTACAAAACAACAATAATGAAAAGTAGTACCCTGTATTAGAGGACACCAATTCAGTTGCAATTTTACAAAATTTATTCATAATCCATAGAAAAAAATGATCTGTTCTCGAGGGAAAGGGGCAGGGAGGAAAGGGGTTTTCCTGTATGAGGAATTCAATCTACACACATTAGTCATTGATTTTGTTTTACTCTCTCCTCATAAGTGAACACATAAGTGAATGCTATAATTTCAGTGTATTATAAAAAAACCACAACAAATGTTTTTATTTTTCAGTTCAAACTAAATACTTCAACAGACCTTGCCACAAGCAAAATCTGTTGATGCCTCTCAGCACAAGTACTGGACTGTTGACAAACCAAACACACAATCTTTTCCATCTAGTCAGTTCTTCAGATTCTCTCTACTACCATGAGAATTCAATTAGCCCAATTCTTAATTGGTACAGACTGCATTTCCTGCTAGCAATGACCCTTTACATCATTGTTAGCAATCTTCTATGATTAATTATGCCAGTGGCAGCAGACTAAATTTCTTATTTCTATAGACTTTCAAAACATAGCACTCATTAAAGAGTGGTGAAAAAAAATTTCGTTATGGCATTCATCTTTTACCTCTATTTACCATGGCTTTAGCCCCAGCAGCTTTGTATAAAAGGCTCTTCAGGTCTTCTTTTCCTGAAGTGAGGAGCTGCAAGGCAGGTAGCCAAAGGCAGAACATGCTACTACCAGCACTCTTGCCTTAGACTGGGTTTTGCTTGCCAGAACTGAGGCTGAGACAAGGAAGGAAGGAAAGAAAATTGTTGTCTAAAGAATAAAGCATCAGGATTTATATAAAAGCAGCATACACAACTATACATAAACAGCCACATATGTCTAGACAAAACAAAACACATTTTTTATTCAAAAGATATAAAATTCACTATAACATGGAGTTAGCTTCTGCCTGTTATGCCTGTAGCATTTGCCACTTTCTGGAAATAAAAACTGATGACCTGAAAGAATCAGGAGTTTAGAACCTATTCAAGCAGTAAGCATGGAAATAGAAGACAAATGTTTTAAAGCAGCCACAGTGAAAATTCAAGGTTTGGGCTAACAATATTTTACAAATAAATACCCTGTCTATATATTTTTAGGTTTTTTCAACTAGGTAGTGCTGCCTGAAAGAATTCCCATGTTGAGAGACAGCTATAAGTGAGCATCAAGATGGATAGACAGAAGACTATGATACATTGCACAGAAATGCTTCCACAAAACCCTAACTGGAAAGCAGTACTATGGGCAGTTTCACCTAAGGAGAAAAAAATAATCTTTTGTTGTGCTTTATGCACTAAAAGTTCACCCTAACGCAATAAAGCAACTCTAAAAATTGACAAGTGAGCTTGCACTTTCAAAAACTCAAAGTTATACTGCTAGCACAGGTGAAACAAGAGCTGTCCACATTTGCTAGACTCAAAAATCCTCCATTGTAAAGACTTCTTCATTAAAAATTTAAAAAACACGTACAGTTTTTCTAAATTCATTGAGTTGAAAAAGCAGTCCTTTGTAAACACTTAAATCCAAAAATATATTGAATATTTAATTGATATTACGTGTCCAGTCAGTTCAAATTTACTATAAACTATACTAAAATTCCTCCTATTTAAGTCAGGTTTTCAAAATTAATCATAAAATGACATTCACTTATTTATAAGGCTTCAGTTTTACCAGTAGAAATGAAATTGACTGCTTATTAGATAAATGAGATTTCAGCATTGCCTTGATCTGAACAACACAGAGGACAAGTTGTACACCAGAGGCAGAGAAACAGGAAAATTAATGGGTCTTAGCCATGATGGTCTGTAGAAAAAAATTAGAATTAAAAAATCCCCACCAAACAATTAACATATATCCCCCCAAAATAACCACCAAACAACAAAACAGAAACAAAAATGGAATTAAGGTAGCTCCCATAACTACTACAACTGAGGTGTGATAAATTGTGGCTACTTGAGTTCAAGGACCTAAGAACCAAAGATCTTTCAGCCGCAATTTAAAATGGGCTAGAACTTCAATTCTTTTTCAAGTAGACTTTTCCATGGGCATCTAAGGAATTAATAAATATGTTAAGTGAAAGAATGGTTCACAAAATTAGACACTTTCTTGGGAGTTTATACTGAATGTGTAAGAGTAATTGTCAGGATAAAATACTGATTTTTTTTTTTTTTAATGTAGCCATTATTACTGAAGTGTACAAATAGTATTGGTCAAGCCTAGAAAACGACCCAGAAGAAAACTTCATCTACTTTAGACATACAGCTACATCTCTACAGCTGATATCTTTTCAATCTGTAGATTGCGATTTTTTTTGAAGAAAAGTTCCAAGAAGTCATCAGTAACATCTCTCTAGATGACACAAGACGAAGGCTACAATTATGGTCCTATAATATCTAGATGCCAGGTGGGAAAATGCTAAATAAAACTATAAAAGACAGATCAGAGAACAAGAAGAACCTGTTCTCAGATATATTTGGCTGTTTATATGTTCTTAATTATTGGCCAGCACCCTTTCCTCAGAGGTCCAGAGGAAAAGAAACAAACAAAAACCCCCCAAAACAACCAAATAAAAGAACTGTGTCTTCTTACATGACTCCTTTTGATCAAAATAGCCAAACCTTTATAACAGACAAGTGTGTAATCAGTGCAATTAAGTGGGAGGGGCGGCTGGGGGTGGCAGTGATGGATTGTGGTTTAGGGTTTTTCCCCACTAATGGAAAAACTCCTTCACATAATACATATGTTAAAGCACTCAGATATCCTGTATAGGTAGGACAATGTCCTTAAGGCCTGCTAGTCCTAATGCCTTCTTACTGGCTCAAATTTCGTAAGAAATTGACACGACACTGCACTGGATAGCAGCCTTTGTCTCTGGTATGGGGAGCAGGAAAAAAAAGGGAGATGCCAGTCTCTGTCTCAGAGATGATGCACAGGGGTAAGCAAAATTCTAGGTAAAATATTCATAGATTCATCTCTGCCAGTTTACATACCCTCCTCACCTTCCAGAGCACTCTGATAGAAATTCATCAGCTTGTTAAAACTGAGAGACAGAAAGGCCTCAGTCATCTACTCAATCCCACCAGCTCCAGTCTATTGTCATACTGACTCCCACTTATCTGCTAAACCTAGCTTGAATTTCAGATGGTTTCCATCTTTATCACTGTAAAGCCAAATTCAACCTCATTAAAATTTAAAATGCTCTGCTGTAACTCAGTCGCTCAGAATACTTACAGTTTCACTGTGTTTTTAAATATGATACATAGTACCAAACAGACACACTTAGCAAATTTTAAATCAGTTAAAATATTGCCATTTGAAAAGAAACGGTAACTCTGTAGCTAACACATCTCTTCTATTAAAAATTTACTTTTGCATTAGAAGAACTAACAGGAAAGTGGTTAAATAGGTTATCCTTTAATAATAATGAGTAGAACTACTCCTGGTGACAGCAGCTAATAAATTTATATGCAAGCACATACAGACCTGAATCTGACGCACTGGCAGGTCATATACAGCTCTCTTAAATGAGTTAAAGAACAATGCCAACCAAGCAGCTTTTTCCAAGGGAACATCAGAATGTATTATTACACAGTATTTGATTAATTATTCTGAAGAAACATATCCAGTCTTAGACCCTTTATAAGGAAATTTATTAAAACATTTTCTTTTAAAATATAAAAATATTTAAGATAATTTTTGTCATCAGGCAAAATGACATCTAAAGAGACTGATTCCTTGAGACCAAAAGGTAATCACATTTCTATATTTATTTTCACCACCTGGTTGGGGACAGGACTTTATAATGTCACAGGAGTTTGAAGTCATATTTTAAATCCATACCTGTCTAGTAGCCTACACTGGTGAAAGAATCTCATGAAAGAGAATAATGATTTTTTGAACAGAGGTATTGTGAATAGTGAAGGCAAGAAGAACAGTCTGCTCTGAGCTCTTTTAAGATGTCATCAGTGCTTTGAATTTGCATGCTTTCCTTTAGGACTTACAAATCCAACACCATATAAACTTTGCAACTGCAGCAACTTTCACAGTGCATGGCACAAGCAATAAACTACAGAGCAGACATTCTGAAACAACACACCTAAATCCATTTCCATGTTGCATTCATTGCAGCAGATTTGTGGTGCAGTTAAATGTAAGCATAAATGCCATTCTTCAAAATATTTAAAATATGTAAAGGGGACATGAGATTTAAGTGATGTTCCCTACCATGTAATAAAGGGAACAGAGATGGTCTGATGCCCAACTTTCCACAGCTAAAGTATGGGAAATTGAGTGGCTAATAGGATAGCAAAATTTTCAGCATTCTTATGCCTATTACTTCAGTTCTTTATAGGGCTTTCTTTTGGTTTAGTGAACAAAATAATTTTGTTCTTGTTTATTTTGATCTGGCAGAAAATAGTAGTCAGAAATCTGGCTTTACAGCCCTGTACTTGTGATAAAACAGAACAGGGACAGAAAACAGCATAAGGCTAAATAATCTGGAAGTTAGCTATATACCACAGTTGCAGCAAGAGTCACAGAAGTTCAATTTCAATTATCACTAGAGATCATCATCCTCACTTACCACATTTCCACTGATAATGTGCAACATTAAGGTAGTAAAAAATCTGGTGTATGAATGCAACAACTCAGAAAACCATCTGCTGCGTGAAAAGTCAGCTGAGAGAATGACTATGGACATATGGGGATACCAGCAGTGAATCACCCCTTTAAGAGTCAGTCAAGCTCTGGTCAAATCAAGGTCTGAAAACAAAGTAAGGATGGTGAAGAGGCCATAAAACAACAACTGCTGCTGGTTTGTGGTAACCTCAGGGCCCACTCCAGACCTGCCACCGCCTCTGGAATCAGCCTGTCATCTGGGATATGACTTGCTTGCTCTAGTTCAGAACAGCTTAAATGCTGCCCATCAGTGGAGGGTCAGAGGGAAAAATGCAGGCACTGGGAGCAGTAGTAAAGACATTTTACAATGGGAAGAGTGAAATTATTTTAAAGCCCTCAAAATGGATCCAAAGAGGGATTTTGATTCAGATATTTAATTTCAGGTTCTGCTACCTCAGTGAAGAGAGAGCTGGATCAACTCCTTTAAGCTAAAGTTGTCCTTTTGACTTTAGCTTCCAGTGTCCAGCAGAACTTCCACTGCTTTGTCTATTTGCACTGAAAGCACTGGAGTGTGGTCGACCAAATGAGCTACTCAGGCTGATCTTTTACTTCTGGGTGGTAAAAGTAGTTTTCAGGAGAGTGTATGACATTGAACGCCTTTCCATATGGAGGCAGAAATTATTCTTTCTGCACTTATTTAACCACCAAATTGTAAGCTAGTAGGTTGATGTAACAGCAGCCCAAAGCTATGGGATCTGCAGCTTGAGGGGCATTGCTGTTCAATTGCAATAACAATAAAAAAAATAGTAAGGAGTTTGTCCCACTGTGGGCCTCAATGAAAGCTTCCTACACACTAACTCAATTTTCATCTGTGCCACTGGAAATATATGTTGAACAAGATATTTCCCTGAGACCATTTCACTGAGCTTATATCTAGAAACATTTATTCTATTTCATTTACAGGGGACAGAAATTTATGCAAACTTTTTCTTTTTTACAGACATTATGTCTAGCCCGCAACCTAGTAGGAACCATCTTACACTAACACAACCATGCACACGAAAACCCTCACAAATGAGCCTCCAAAACCCCACGCTCCCCACTCACAAATGCCATGGTCTTAAAATTAAAGTACTCTGCAGAATTTCCATCTCCAAAACATCCCACAGAAATATGTTCACTTGACATTTGCAGAGGAAGCAATCTTCTTTCAACAATTTAATATTTTTTCACCTTTTCGTCAGGACCTCTAATTCTTTGCTACTGAAAAGTACCCCAAAACTGTGTTTGTGGAAAACAAACCACTTCTGGTCTGCCATTTTTGTACCTTCACTTCCTCTTTCAGTTTGTACCCACTGCCCTCCTGCCCTCAGGCATCACTGAAAGCAGCCTGGCTGCATCTTCTTTGCACCTTCCCTTCAGGTATTTCTATACTTTTATCAGATCCTCCTGATCCTTCTCTTCTCCAAGCTCCACATTACCAGATCTTTCAGCTTTTCCTCACAGGAGATCTGCTTCCATCCCTTCAACTTCATGGCCTGCAATATGCAACACAGATTTTTTCCTTTTCCATGTTTAAAGTTATGGGAAAAAAAGGATAATTAAATCATCTGTAATGACTATTTGTCCTATTGAACCATTGTACTTACAAAAGAATTAACTTTTGGCCCTAAGAAGGGCCAGCACACTACATTTGTAAGAGTCTGTTGTTTTGTGTCACTTTACGGCTGCTAACACATTTTCACAGCATGTTACAATGTGGAACTCAAAATACTGACATAATTTTTTGGGGAGGCACTTGCAAGGGCTTTGGTTTATCCACAGCTGTATATGGAGACAGAGGCCCTAGTCAAAAAAAGCCAAAGCTTCACATTAGCCACAAAAAGTGGTGTGTATGAGGATTGGTGGTTTGTTTGCTGCTGGTTGTTTTTTTGGGGGGTTTTGGTGTGTGTGGTTCTGTTAGTGCTAGATGTTTCCTACCAGGTCACAAGTGGAGTTCCCTAGGCCTTGGTATTAGGGACAGTTTTGTTTAATATTTTCATCAATGACCTGGACAAAGGGATCAAGTGTGCCCTCAGTTTGTTTGCTGATGACACCAAGTTGCTTTCTACACCTACCTGAAAGGATGTAGATGGTGGGTGTCAGTCTCTTCTCCCAAGTAACAAGCAGGAAGACTAGGGTAAATGGCCTCAAATTGTTCCAGGGGCAATTTAGATATTAAGGAAAAACGTCTTCACCAAAAGAGTTGTCAAGTATTGGGGACAGGCTACCCAGGAATGTGGCTGAGTCATCTTTCCTGGAGTTATTTAAAAGAAGTGTAGATGTGGCACTTCAGGACATGGTTTACTGGTGGATTTGGCAGTGTTGTGTTTATGGCTGGACTATGATTTAGTAGGTCATTTCCAATCAAAAAGATTCTATGATTCTATCTCCAGGTCCTGCTGGAAGTACCAACTGCTGAGACACCTGTTTTCAGCAAGATTCTGGAAGAGTCAGTGAAAAAACCTAGAGCAGAGAAAATATTTCCGATTATTCTGTTATACTGCTCAGGTTTCCACCACCCAGGCTGTGGAAGCCACATATATGTAAGCGTAAGTGAAAGCATCCTTTGCAGACAGCTTTTTTTTTGTTCAAGAGAAACTTTCCTTTTCTCAATATTTCTTTACAGAATATGAGTGAAAAAGGTTATAGCAAGTGTTCAAATATCTATTCCGCCTCTCACAAAGGCCACAGAGCTTCACTAGACTACTTTGTATCCATCTGTACCACATTCACTGCTTGTCTGAAAAGAAAGTTTATTACTGAAGCAAGAATTTGTTCACAGAGAGGTTTCCTCTTCTCCTTCCTCCTGCTATTTTAACTCTCCTCCAGATGTTTTCCCTCCTATTTGCAAGGCAAATGGTGTTAAATGAGAAGATCAAACTGAAGCAAGAAAGAGATGTCCCTCTGAGACACATTACTTTATGACAACCCAAATTTTAAATTTGAATTAGAATAATTGCCAGAACAGCTTCGCTGACTCTATACCAATGTATATAAGAATGGGACCAGTTCTTCATATTTTAAGTTCTTGTTTTGTTTTCAGTTCTCATACCCTTGTATCCCCTTTGACCCTTTCCTGTTATTGTGAGCATTCTGGCAGTCTCATTTCAAGTGCTCCACTCCATTGTCACTATTGTTTCTGTTAGGCAGGCCCTCAGTTTCTGGTGGCACAGCATCAGCAGCTCTGCACTGGTCTCTCTATCCCTGTAAAATTTCTTGTACTGAGAACCCCCAGGACACAGATGCTGATGGCTGGCTCAGAAATGAGTCAGCTAAGGAGCCACAGCGCTCCAGGCTTCACTCACGTTTTTCTAAAGCTTAATCTTGGAAACTCAAGTATCAGTCCAAGGATTTTGACAGACCATGATCTTCTGGTGGTTACTTGGAAAGAGGAAGTGGCCAAAGGATCAGAATGTTTGGAAACCTGTGTTGAACCCTGGAATACTGTTTGGCACTGCGAGTACCAGCCAGGTCACAGCACATGATGACTAAGTTTAGTCAGCCTCCTATTTCCTTAATTTGTAAAGAGCTTGTTTTCATCTCTCCCTGGACCCTTACAAGAAGAAAATTTGTACAACATAGATTATGGGAGCTTCTCAAAAGTGCATATAGAAAAACCTTTTGGCTTAATTAATTGTCCTCCTAATCACTGGTATTTAAATAGAGCTTTAAGCACGGTGGATTATTTTAATACCCACTCAATTTTAATTACAGTACTTTTAAAGAGATTATTTTTTAACAAAGATGGATATCATTATCTCTGAGACAGTATTAACAAGTTGTAACCACTTTCCTTCCAACAAACAAAAGTCATCCTTATTTGGACTAACATATCTGTTTGGTGATTTTGCTTATGGCTCCTATCAGTCAGCAGCACTAGAAATAATGCAAACAAGTATTCAGTCCTTGCCCCAAGAAAATACTTTTTCAAGCAGATAACATGAAAAACATACTTGCAGATTAAAGACTTAAATTTTTCCACACAGAGATTCATGAAGGTGCCCATTGTGCAGCCTTGTGCCTTCTAAAGGGGATATTTGCACTAAGTTAGGGCACCTAAGTGAAGAACTAGTGTGGTGACAGCAGATTTTGAAATTAAGTGATTCAAGTTGCGCTCAGGAGGATAAGTGGGGACCTGAGGTTCTGGATTTCTGCAGTTTGACACAAGCACAAGCAAGTATTTGTAAAATCGTCTCCATGATTTAAAAAACTAAGCTTTTACCCACGCTTTTGAGAGAAGGAAGGACATTTTGTTGAGCTCAAAATCTTGTTCATGAATAATGAAGAAACACATCCTATGTTTAAAGCCAGGAATTTATGCAGCTGAAATTTTAAATCTGATTGCTGTCAGTCCAGAGCTGTTACAAAAAAGGAAAAAAATAATACTATTAGAATACAAAAAAAAAAGCCTCAATAATAGTCGTAGCACTCAGTATTTTGCACAGATGACTCAGTCTGTAGCCCATTTCTTGGTGTTATATTAACCCTACACTGCTCCTCTAATTCTTAAATTTGGTGGTTTAACCCTGGGCTTGGTAGAAGAGAGGAAAAAGGTATTACAGCAAGCTATGAGCATCTGGAGGAGTATAATTTTCGGTGGATTTCTTCTTTGTCACTCCATTTGGAGTCCTTTTTATAAACTTGGTAACACAGATTTACTATTTCCTCCCTCCTTCATCAGTCTGCATCTCTAAGTTTTCTATATATGAATAAGAAGACATGCTGCAATTCTAAGTGCTACCATGAACTTCTTTTCTACAGAAGCCACATGACAAACCACCTTACAACAAAACCTCATGGTGCCTTATTTGTTTCCTTCCAGCCCAAATTTGTATTTTGCTCTTTGACTGATATGCTAAAGACACAGAGGGGAAGCGAGGTTCGGCTGCAACCTCAGGAACACATTCACTGACTCAGGAGGAGGGACTCTGAAACCAGACCATGGTGTCCACGCAGAACTTTTACCAAGGTCCCCAGAAGTCACACATGCACAACCACTGAATTTGTCCACTGTGCCTCTAGCTCTCTTGAGGCTTTGCATTAGAAAGACAAATGGCTAATTCACTACAGAAAAATGTTGTGCATTTCGTGATTAAACACAAGCCTCCTCAGACTTGGCTTCATTTATTTCCTCTGCAATGAAATATGTGCTGGTTTATATTTTTTCATTGCTACTTAAACACAAGCAGTTTTTAAAAGGCTGGAGGAATTATCAAAGCTGAATCTTTCATTCTAACATGAAAATGTGTTTGGGTCACTATTTTTTTCTGCTGCCATATAGTTATTTAATGGCATTATTTAAACGTGTTTAAAGAATTTGAATAATTGCTAATGATCCTTCCCTTAGGAATTCAATTAAACTTAACCCCAAATCTGTAGACATAATAGGAAGAGTAAAATCTTGCTGTTCTAACTAGCTATTTATACTGAGATTTATATAGCTTTAATTATCAGTAGTCTCTAATTACACAGTTTTCAGTATTAGCATAGTTAACAAGAAACACCTTGTACTATGTTCATGACCATAAATGCTGATTTGATAACTGATGGCATTAAATACTTGGGGCAGGGGTTCCCTCTGGTGGCTGGGGCTTTTTGTTTTGTGTTGTTTTGGAGTGGGTGGGGAAGGGGTTGTGCCTTGTTTGTTTTAAAGAAGAACTGTCCCTCCCGCAGAGACCTCGTGCATGACGCAGTCTCTATCCAGCCTTCTCCTTACGTGCCCAAGACTGCACAACAGGAGCTGGCTTTTCCATCCACTACCTCACCTCAATCCCTGCTCTCACCGCAGTCCAGTGGCCTTAGCTACATTCAGCTTTTTCAGTCAAGAGTTCCCCTGTAGATTAGGGCTCTGCTGTGCTAATGGAGAAGTAATTCATCAATATTTAGAGCTAAACCCCCATCATTCTACTAGCATGCATGTACCCAGGGGTCCTCCCTCTTTGCTGTTCACAGTGACCTCTGCCCACCTGCTCTGTTACTACCCAGCCTTGCCAGATATGCACATACTCAGCTTGCTGTCATTTCAGCCAGCAAAGGGTAGTGCCAAATTTATCCTCTGCTGATATAAATAGCAGATCATACTGTCCCTGATGTAAATGAATAAAGACTCATTAGTGGAATTGCTAATCCATGTGCATAAAAGCTCAGAAAGAAAATGTGTTTCTGATTTAAACCTCCCCAACCATGCAGAACACCTAACCTGGTTTGAACAACCCTGGGAACTTGGCTGGAGCACATTAGATGACCAAGAAGCAAGAATCTATGCTCTGAAGCAGGTAAGACAGAGGGAACAGACCAACAAGTCAAAATTGATCTTCCACTTTTCCAAATCAGCTTAATGTCTGAATGACTGTGACTTTGAGGTCTTAGCATCTTACATCATCACAAGCAGAAGAGAGCACAATATCTCATGACTTCAGACCGACAGATGAATCACTACATCTTCCTTTTCAATTTTAACCAACTAGGTCCCAAACAAAACACAGGAACAAGGAGATGCCTGATCTTACCCAAAGCAGCGGCTTTGTGCTTCATTTTCACTTCTCTGCCTTCATTAACACTGCACTTTCCTCCCTGCTCTACCCACAGCTGTCCACCAGCCAAGGAAAGGGCCTGTGCCTGCCTGGGACTTGTGCCACCAGCCCGTGCTCTGCTGCACCCACTGCCATGTCAGCAGGTACAGAGTACAAACACACAGCTGCTCAAGGATCAAACTATTTATCAAGAATTACAGCAAACATTTTTGGCCTATTCAAGAGCAACATAATCTGACTTTATTGTTTGTTTGTGTTATATCACAGGTTATATCACCTATGAATGTTACATTTTATTACAATCGTCCATTTTTTTTGCACATCGCTCTTGTGGGGACTAATAACAAAACATAACCATGGCAACAAAATAATAAAAAATACTCTTGAATATGTTTAAATAATTTTTAGTAACTTCTTGACAGCTACTGTAGGCAAAACGTATATATTTTTCACAAAATACGTGTTATATTATTGTCACTGTGAGCAACAGAGATAAATTATAGGTAATTTCCACTTCTTAAATCCTGTTTCTATGGTAATATGAGCAACTGCCATTACTTCAGAGCTTGTTACCATGGTTATTTCAGGTAATTCCAAGGTTTTAAGACCCTTAAACCTGAAGTGATACTTTTTCCTCCTATTTTGTGGTTGAACAAAATCATAGTTCAACTTCAGGAGGAACACAACTCCTCTAGTTAAAATAAAACCAGCCTGTAGCACACGTACATGAAGAGATAAGCCAAAGTGAATTATTTACCACACAACCCCTAGCTGACTCTCTTCTCCTAAAAGAACAGTACCCCTTTCCTAAACATATTTCTATGGAAAAGGGAAGGTGTTTCCTCGAGGGTATAAATTCTCTAACTGCCCTCAGCTTTGCAGACTATTATTCCTGGTCATCTCAATTCCTGATGAAACTGCAGAAGTAGGATATAATGGGCAAGTGATCTGCTTCTCCAAATCCCAGCTTTGAAAGCTGACTGGTGAGGTGTCAGCTGCCTCCCATCACTGTAACAGCAAGGGTCACTGGGCAGTCTGGGTTCACTCACTGACAAGCCGTCCTTCACTTATGTCTAATTCAAGTGCACTAGAGAGGAAATGGGGTTAATAGAGTCTTTTGTGGTAGTCGGGCAGCCTTCCCAGCTATCAGCACAAATGGCACCAGTATCCTCATCTATGTCCTGCAGGCACCTCTTTGGGTTTGAAGATGGCCAGGATAATTCTGCTTGGACCTTTGTATAGGGAAGACGTAACAGAAGGTTTAACATAACAGAAGCTGGATAGTAATAAATATTACTCTAAGGTAAAACCAATTCTTCATCCTGAGAAATCCTCACAGGATAGCTGTGTGATCACTGCCCGCCTTTCCAACAGGTCTCCTTGTTCATGCCTACTGCAAGTGCTGCTCTTTGCTTCAGGAATTTTTGCCTACCACACGTTGGTATGGCTAGGAGATGAGGCCAGGGCACTGGACAGGCTCTGGTATGAGTCACTGAGACCATATGATACTGCTAAATTGGCCCCAGTGTTGTCAGAATTTTGCCCTTTTCATTAGCATAATTTTGAAAGCACAAACAAGAGAACATTTTTTCGTTCAAGAAAAATAGAATTTTAAGCCACATAATTTTAGAGAAAAGATAGTAATTGTGAAGTAAATGGACCCTAGTGGCTCAGAATCAGGAAAGTAAATATCAAGATCCCAAGATATTTCATGTTTTCAATAATCTTCTATTTTAAAGTCCCTAAAACCCCCTCATACTTCAGGCTAGCAGTGTTATTTTGTATGGTTCTGATTTTTTTTCTTCTCTTACTAATTAACAAGATTCATCATAGTGAGATACATACTGAGTTCTGTTTAGATGCTTGTTATAGAAAAAGCTGTTGTCAGTCCTCTTGTACAGTGCTCAAAAATCAACTTCAGTTATATAGGCATGGATTTTATCCAAATAATTAACACTTGTCCTCTAATTTAGCTATTAATAATATCGGGGCAGTGTACTCTCTTAGAACAAGGCAGAGGACTATGTGACCTCAGAAATCTATTTTCCTACCAGTGTGTGATTAGTGGGACCTAATATTGATGTTCCACATGATTCCCACCAATCTGTTCTGACTGTGTCCACCCATACTATCAAATTCCTTGGTATAATAAGGATAGACACATAAATCAAAGCAACCGGGACTGATGCCCCCTCATCAAAAGCAGTCTGGGGGTTTTACCTCATGCTGACCTTAGTCAGGTTCCCTGAACAGGACATTTGATGTAATATTTAGGCCCAGTATGCAACTGATTTGGATTTCCTGAGCATGGGCTATGAAGCATTTGCCATGTACCTGGAGCACTGGGGAACAGGAACAACCAAGACATGTGCATTGCTGCTTCGAAACAAAACAGAAATCTGGAAACAGCCTTTCTATCCCCTTGGACATAAAAGTAATTTTAGACAGAAAATAAGCAGTGGAGGGTTTAAGTTATGGGCGGTTATTAGAGACAGAGAACTGCAAGTGAGGAAGTCATCTGGGGTTTTGGTTGCTTCAAGGTGAGTATGTAATGGCTGAAACTCCTCTGCTTCCACTTGGGAGTTTACAAAAAGAATCTCTAACTCTGAGAGGAAGGGCAAGTCCAACTGAGCAAGTAATACTCATGTTACATTCAGAAACCCAAATTCAGGGAGGAGGTATATCTGAAACTCCTCTGGATCAGAAGTGTTATCCCTCTCTGCAAAACTATTACGTTTCCTAGTAATACTGCAAATCCTACATTGTGTGGATTGACAGGCTACCCTAGAGCTCTCCATCAGGGTGGAGGCATGCCCATGTCCCTCTTTTGGGAAGCATAGTCATTCCAAAAAGTTTTAGGTTTCTTTCAGATTCCTTTATGGTCAGATATTATGCATATATGTTACACATTTTCTAAGCTCATACACTGATGTCACCTAAGGTGTCGACATCTGTAGAGAGCAGGCCTGCAAATGGCATGGCAAGCTGCTCCATAAAATTCAGTATCCTGCCAGGCCAGCTGGCAGAACAGCACTAGTCTAACCAATTAAATTACTCAGGCATTTTCTAGTTCCAATCCTTATTTGCAGGCTTGCAACATAAAACAATTAACAAAGCTTTCTGTGGCTCTTTTGATTGCACTTTCTAATTGAGACACATGACTTCTAAGATCCTGTAAGCTGAAGGGCTTGTTTTTGCCCTCTAAAATGTGGGGTCTCTCTCTCTCTGAGTTTTATTCTTTGTTCTATTTACAAGATCTGCTTGAACTGTACTTATAGGCCATAATCTTCTATAGCAGTGGCATAATTCTCATTTGGCTATTCTTTTCCATTTTCCATTTCTAATGGCAACTTTGGACTCTAACATGACAAATTCCTGGTGTTTCATTTTCACTCAATCAAGGTGGCCCTAAGTATGAAGCTTTGAAAAAAGCCCAAGAAACCTCTCTTCCTCCAGTGCACACCAGCTGTGCTTTTTCCATTATACATTCTTCTGAAGATTTTGATATTTTTAATCATTTGTCTCCTTTGTACCTGATAATATTAATTGTTTCCTAACCTATCCACCAGTCTCTGACCTAGTCAGACCATAAACTGGAAAAAAGCACAGATATGTGATTTTATATGATCCAAATCTCTGATCCTGATTTTAAAAGTATAAATATTTTTGCTTTCTCTGTTTCCTCTTCCTGCATTCCAACCATTGCCAAATTCAGCTTCCAGATAGAGGAGACTGGAAAAGACTAACACATTCCCTTCTTCAAAAAAACTATCTATAGCATCCATTCATTTGGATTGCAGCAATTACTCATTTCTGTTTGGAAACACTAATAAAAAAATATTCTTTTATCTTTCTCCAGGTTGGAAGGATTTTTCCCAGCTTGGTATTAGAGAACACAAGGAACCAGACCCACAACAAATACAGACTTAATATCTAAATCTGAGCAACCTTTTTGATGCCAGAGAAACATGGATTGGAGGTGTAAGGCAGAAGAAGGGAAAGTAGAAGGTACATGTTTAAAGCAGTCTCAGAGATTTAAAAATACATCTTCCATTACAGTTAACTGATGACTAACACACAAGAGAGTTGAAATTTCTCAGGGTTTGTTTTGGAAAGCCTAGGAATTCTTTTCAGAAAATCATCTTTTATAGAAACTTCCTTCATGATATGGAATTAATACACACTGTTAAAAGTCACTGGATGGTTCATGTCATTTCACATGCACTGCATCCATTGCTCCACAAAATACCACGGACAACAGAAGAAACTGACTCCTACTACAGTGGACCTTCACTAGGACCTATAGAAAGTAGGAAGAAAACTTCACCAGTTGCAAATGAATCTATTGTAACACCCCACTGGCAAAAGTACGAAATAAGCTCATGGTGTGGACAGACATCCCTGAAAAACATGGCATAATTCTGTATTTCTTGAGAAAATGGTCTTCTTAAAAGGATTTCAGGGTTCTTTGCAACAGAAAGAGAAAGCAGCATGAGCAGTCATCCCTAACAGTGGAGACGCAGGCTACCTAATTTCCCACTGGCATAGAATACACTTTAAATGGCATTTCAGGGAATGTTTGGCTCAGGCAGTGTTGTTCTGAGAGCCCTTCTTATTAAGCACAGTAAGAGTAACTTGCATCACTGGTTTTAAGGAACAGATTGATTTGTTTATTTTAGACCATCTAACATAGCACATCTGGAGAACGATGTTTCAGGGTATCCCTCGGAGTCTGCGTTCTTGTCATTACCACAGGACTAAGACAGGAAGGCACATCCCACTCCTAGGTTGCTTTCTTCCCTCACACTGACCCCAAAGGACATCATCTCGGCACAGCTCCCAGCAGTACCACTTCAGAGCTGCTCCATGGAGCAGCATGTGAAGCATGTACTGCATAGGGAAGCACAGAAGTGAGCAGGGCCAGGGGCTCACAGAAAAGCCTGAGAGATTCCAGTTGCCCATGAGCCCTACAGCTGTGACCTCGGCCATCTGGCACCTTCTGCAGCACCTCAGTGTGGGATTGCTTCCCTGCCTCCAGTCATCAGCAAGGGCACAGATTCACCACGGGCCAGCATTTCAGAGGGGAAGTGAGGGAACTCGAGCATTATAACAGTCTCTGCTCAACCTGGGGCTTAGAGCACCTAAGGATCTAACTGCTGAGTTAGAAGGTCCCCCCAGCCTGCAGGGTGTGATACTTCAGGAAAAGATGGAGACAGGTAATCTCCGATCACTGATTCTAGTCACCTGTTACTGAATGCTCTGCACCTGGGCTTGACCCTTCTCTCCATCTCCCTCCTGCTCCCTGGAATTTCCCCATCAACTGCTTGTCTTTAAAATCTCCATTCTCAGACAGGAAGGGTATAGACTCCAAATGGAGGAGGCAGGTCACAGTGGCCTTTTCATCTGTAATCCCCTCCCACAGAAAGACAGACTTTTATTATAAATCAGCCCCAGAGAATAACCACTATCTGCAAAAATTTTAACAATGAAACAATAATTCAGGGATTTGGAAACTAAGCACCCTGTGTGTGAACAGATTAATAGAATATTGTCCATGTAATTCTAGAGAAAACCAATTAAGCTTACCATCTAATGAGCAACGATGCTCTCTCACATCTGCCAGCAAAGCGAATCAACATAATCTATTGCAGGTGGTTGTGCTTTTTATTCACTATGTTACAGAAATGATTCAGCACCACAAATTATGGAACCATAATCAGCAATTGGTAATATGGGGGAGTTTATCCTTTTCTTATTTTATAGGCTTATAACTACTGTTACGTCAAAAAACAGCCCTCAGATTTGTGCCCACAATTAACATTTATTCATAAAACATCAAGTATTTTTTCACCAGCTCTTAGACCACGTGGAATTTCAAGACATCAGCCAAATTGCAGATAATGACCAAAGTTCCCAAATCATCACCTTCTGTCACAGTTTTGCCTTTCACACAGATGATCAGAAAGTCATTGAATTAGGAGAGATTTCCTATTTGCATTACAAGAGGGATAACACTTTTCCTGTTCTGTTTCTGTGATATTTGGAAGAATCTTGTTATTCAATAATGCCTCTTTTTCCTTTGCTTGCTCTGACAACATTTCTTCCACCAACACCTAAAAGCATTTGTGCTCAGTAGGGAAATGTTTTGGTACATGCATGTGCACCAAATAACTCCAGCCCCTAACATAATATTGTGTAACCATAAGCAAAAGGACTTCATATTTTTCTAAGATTTGGTAAAATTACTTCTTTCTGGCACAAAAGGCTCTTCTAATATGAGTCATAGAGACATGCAGAGCCCCACAGTAAATCCAGGAAATCCTCATATAAAGCCATTTAACTGAGGGTAATTAAATCAATGAGAAATGTGGCCCATAATCATTATCCACAGCTACAATTAAATCCAGCACAAGTGTAGCCCACCCTGCAGTTGTCCCAAAGTTGATGCATGGCTCAAGTAACTGGTGCTGGAGCTTCCTCCACATGGAAGAGTAACTCACATAATGGCAATAGTAACATGATTGCAGTGCATCCTTCAACCTGTAATGCTATTGTACCAAGGAAACTAATTTTTGCTTGATCAAAACGCATGCAGGAGTTTTAGGGAAATGAACTTTCACTTCTAATAGTCCAAGTAGGAGTTTGGGTAGGTCTCTGACATGTAAAGGTTTAGAAACCTAAGATAACAAGTAATACTTCTGAAATTCTATTCTTTTTCAGCTCATGTTAGAGAAAATTTGAAATGAAAACACCAGATAGTAGCTGTTCTTTAACCCCACAGTGTTCTTGAAATTATTTTGAAAAGTCTCAGAAAAAAAAAAAATCCTTATATAAACTAAATATTATGGACATCTTTATCATTTATATTTTTGATTACATGTTTGATTTGGGGGGTTTTTGGGGGGTAGTATGTTATTTTTGTTCATTTCTCTTTGCTTGGAGAGGTCATTTATTTGTTTAACAAAAAAAAATTCAAAATATTTGGTATTTTTAATTTGAAGGCAGATGGTCTCTTCGGTTTGGTTCTTGCTTTTTCTTCTGAAGGCTGTGTATCTTAACTTCAAAAAGCATCCTGAGGTCAGTAGATGCCTGCACAGGCATTCAGCAGAGGTCAACAAACAAAATTCAGAAGATAACTGTGTGCTTTTCACCCCTTCTACAAATACTTTAACAGAGCATTTTGACGGAAGAATAAAGGAAGAACATCCATCTTCCCAGCTCACAACTTTGCCTGTGACATTTGGCAGTGATCCTGACCAAGCTGGAGGTGCTCAGGGTTCCAAGGAGCAAAATCAGCACGGCTGGTGCTGAGACTCATCTGAACCTCTTGTAACACAGGAACAAAGTTACACAGAAAGAAGCAACTTTCTGTTAAGCTACAGTAGGGTGAAAAAAACCCCACTGAATCCCAAAGGCTCAGAAAGGAAAGTGTTTTTTATCTTAACTAAAATAAACCATGACTGATATCACTATAATACAAATAGTTAAAATGTCAGAGTGGTTTATTGCTTACTATTATAAAGTTCCCATAATGAATAAACCTTTAAAAATTTCCTGTGGAATAATATTATTATCTGGAATCTGAAATACATTCCCCTCCTTCCTTTGCATGGTAGTTTATTTCTTGTCTAAATGACACTCAGTCAGTGCTTATTACTGAATATAACCTGGAAATGATCAATAGAGCCTAAAAAACACATTATAAAGATCTGCATGTTTCCCAGGATAGAGATAAGGTTTACTGAATCTGTAGAAGAACCCACCTGTAATATGTAACCTTGCAATAGGGTCTACTTTAGCATTATTCACCCTCAGTGATGAACCAGTGATTCCAAAAAAAATAAAGATACCAGAAAACACTTCAATCTGTGTCCTGTATGCTTACTGGAGTTAGTGCTCTACTGTTATCTTTCTTAACAGATTGTACAGCATCTCTATTTTTAATATTTCTAACACATTTGCATTGACAAACTGATGTCCCTGAGAAGCAGGGGAGCAATGTCATTTTCCCCCTTCATCTGTGTTCTCCCCTTAGCTATAAGGGTTTCTTCCTCTCACAAGTGGGAAGACTCACACAAGTTATAGGAATCTCAAGAATCACATTGTTTTTGTAATTTGACTGGAGATGAAAGTTTCAAAGAGTACATACACACTGCTCATACTTCCCAAAACTCATAGGACAGAAGAGAATCAACTCATCTGATTTCAGTTATACTTGCAGTCTTCTTAGAACAAGACACTATGGAGACAAGGTTTCTCCCTGATGTGGCCCTGCTGGTCCTCTTGTCTTATCTATGATTAGTTGTTTTCCTCTTACCTCAGTTTCTAGGAATAGGATCAATCCTCATCTAACTGAATAGGAAATGAGAGTATAAACCAGTGCACAGTGAAAAAATGACTTCTGCCTGGATCTGGGACCACAGTGAGAGCATCAAGAGCAAAGCCCAACAATAGATGAACTAAAGGAGAGTGGGTCGTGTCACTACAGGCTGCCATTGGATATAAACACCACTACAACACTCCAGCCTCTGGGATGCCAGCTAGAGGTTGGTAGAACATTACAGACAACGACATATTTATTTATGTCAGCTTTAGTGAACAGTTAGCAATATGTTCATGTGTACTTCTGGCATTACCTTAACACTACCCAAATTTGGCGTCGCCTATTATTCACTGAGTATTTTTTTCCCCTGTAGGAAACTTCAACTTGCCTCTAAGATCTTGCAAATGGATGAAGCTACAAGAACTTCATGACACACATTTTCTCAATGGACATCTCTGCTCTTCCTTACCTCAAGAACCTTATCAAAAAGGGATTTATGGCACTAGCCCTGGCACACAGTTCTTCCTTGCTCCTATTACATGTTTTTCATTATTATATAGTGCTACAGTTTTGCCATAAACATCCCTTTGATTGTGCAGAATCTGCACTACAAAAGTTCTGTTACAGGCAGCGAGATAACTTTCGTATAACCTTAGCAGAGCTTCCGCCTCTGAAGGGTTTTTTTTATTAATATTGTACATATGCTTCAACTCTACCTATAATCTTCCCTATATAAAGATTCCCTCTTCATTCCACAAGTGCATGCTTCCAGTAATCTGTAATAACAATGAGTATTTGCAGTTACATACATAATGCATTTTTATTTTAAATGCAACTGCAAAGCTGGCTGTTGAAAGCTCACTCTTTTTAACCTTCACTGTTAATGACACAACACAGAAGAGACAGTCCAGTGGCACCATTAAAGCCAGCATTAATTTAAGTAAATTTAAGGAGGTGAAGTTTTTCCATGAAAACTATATTGTAGTAACAAATGAAAGGGAAAAAGGATGATGTTCCTGATGTTCCACTGTGTTTATCCTAGTCACTGCGCTTGCGTTAGGATTGTACAAAACTTTCAAGCTGTCACAACTTATGTGTGTATATATATATATATGATCTGATCTAAGATCTGATCTTTTTCTAAATGATGTTTAAATCAGCAGAGGTTACACATTCTATAGCTGTGTCCTTATGCCAAGAAGACAGAAAGGGATGTATACAGACTGAGAAACTCACAGGTCAGCAAACTGGTTTTTACACCTTGCTTTTGTGCTCTGCTAGTCCCAAAAATTTCAGTCTCTTATTTACATCTAACCAGACACCCATGTGTTGTGCCAAGCTGTTCAATTGTAAGCCCTTTCCTGAACTCTTTGTAGCAAAAATACTGTGCACAAACCTTTTGTTGCCTGAAAGAAAAGAAACTCTTTTTGAAGAGGAAACACAGCAAATAGAACAAACCCTTGTCGGCCCTGAGGTCAGGTTATCTCAATGAGCAACTGTGAAGAGTAGAGAAGAAGAGTGTCTTCTTTCCCAGAGCAGCCACCTTCTAAGGAAAAGTCCCAGCAAAGCAACAGCTTTGTGACAGTTGCATGCATCCCTACAGGAACACCAATTATTTTCAACACTATTTTCTAAAACACATGCCATGGGAGGAAGCAAAGTGTATGTGTATTACTCCAAAAGATAACATTTATTTTAGCATTAAGGGAGCTGTGCCAATAGGCTCCGTGTGGAGTACTTAGTGTATCAAGTAGCAGATTAATTGTTAGCTGCACCACACAATTTACTTTAAGTGAATGCATCAGTATGTAACTGTATGAATGCATATTGACAAATGACTGATTCTTTGTAGTCCTGCTGAATAGCAAAGGCTGTCATAACAAATTGCTGCTGTTCAGGAACAGGTATCTAGGAAAAGCTGATGCACGGAACATTTGTGACTGTTGCCCAGCCCTTTGCACAATAAAAGCAAAACACAATTGTTTTCTTAACATTCGTAGTTCTGCCATCCATCACCAGGAATTCTTTTGCCATTCACACAGAAATAATGAGCCTTACCATAGGAATTTCAGCAGTATTTAAAAATAGTGTCGACTAGCGTCTGTGTATTGTGAAAGGTTGGTTTATGCACAGCTGTACTACTGATACATAGCAGTGCTGCTCATTTACTGATGTCACATTGCAACATCATAACAGCAGCTGTGGTTTTTCTGGATGAAAAGTGATCTCTAAAGGATCACACTAAAATTCCTTGATTTTGTCAGGAAAAATATGACCTGATGTTCATGGCTTCCAAACAAATGTCGTATTTCAAATCAATGATAGTCTGTACCATTTATGATATTGAACAAGGATGATATTTCAATCTCTTCAATCCAGAAGGATGATGATCTATGTTTGACTTAGTTAAAAAGGTCACATCTTTGTTTCCTCAAAAAAATATAAATAGTTATTTTAAAAAACGCGATATTCATCCCCCTTGTTACCAGTTATAACTGACAAATAATACAGAAAAAAGAAATAGAAACCCATCTCATTAACTGAGTTCCCATAACATCAGGTTTAATTGCATTAAAGAACAATCCCAATGTTAAGAAGTGTGCTGTGTGATTTCTTACCAGCACTCCTGACTTTCCCATTTCATAGTCTTAATACTGACTTTAGATTAGACATTATACCTCGTATATTTGCATAAGCCAGAAAATTTAGTCTCCTGCTTTCAATTTGGCCAAAGAAATGTTCCCCTGCTTCCAGCACCTGGATGCCTTAAAAAGATGGAAGCTTCCTCCACCCCAACTAGTGTGGTAATAGGAAGGTTAAAACGCAGTAGATGACAAAGGGTCTGATTCTGACAGAAAATGCAGGCGTCTGTTCAGTATTTGCATCCTTTCAGACACAAAAGGATGACACAAAGCCTGATGAGATCAAACCATGGGTTCAGTTCACAAGCAGCACATGTGGAAATTTTGTCTCATCAAGAATTGAAAGCCTGTGATAAGGACAGGTCTCATTTAAGAAGAATATCCATAAATGTGCACATTTACTTACATAAACTTAACTGCACTCCTTATTTGAAGAAAATAAGCCATTTCTTGGGGCATTTTCCTAACTAAAAATAGATAAATTAAATCATTCTGCTGCCCTTTTCTCTCCTCATATCAGGCACAGAGACAGATCCTTCATGCCATGTAAAACATTGCCGACACAACATAGTTTAAGAACAGTCCCTAAAAGCATACCTTATCTTGGTGTCCGCTGCTATCAACAGTTCAGGAGTGTAAGTCTCTCAGGTCTCTCTATTGCTCCTCTCAAGCCCATTATATCACTCACATCAGGTACCCCCTTCCTCTGCACTCTTTAATATTTGAGGACAATATCTCTGATAAATGGATCCTTTGCAAGTCCTAAGATGATAACTGGCATTTTATGTCCAAGGGTAGACATAGAAATATAGGTATGTGTCCCCTCCTACTAAAAAAATTTCTCAAAATTACATGTTCCTGCAGAATTTGAAAGTAGCATATCAAAGCTTGACTGAACTGATATTTGTAAGTCTTAATAAGTTTTGAGAGATTCTTTTCTAATTTTCTTTAAAATAAAAAGTAGATATTCGCTAACATCAACAAATACCGTGTACAATTGGTGTGTTCACAGGAATAGAAGTCTCACACACTTGCAATAAATATTCGCTTACCAAATGCCAAACCCATGGGGAGGGTCACAATGAAATCTGATTTGTCTTCCCTTTTAGAGCTCTCTTGTCATTTAATCATAAAGTAAAAAAGAATATGGTACAATTTTAAAAGGTCAATTACTCATAAGTAAATGGTTGATGACAGTCCACAGAAAGAGCCTAGAAACACCCCATAGGCTGAAATATGCTTTATTAAGTGCTTCCATGCAAAAAAAAGTGTTCAAAATACATTCTGATGATTTATAAGCAGCAGGAATTAAATTGGAAAATTACATATTCAATACTAATTAACTCACTTGGTAATTGGTGTTTTTTTGATGTATTCTGTATTCTTCAGACGTGCTAATGTGTGCATATGGCAAGGTTGGGACATCACAAAACAAGCATGAATATAGTTGTGACAGCTAAGTATTTAAAACCCAGATAAGAGAAAAAAGATGTTTTAAAGATGTTATGTCCCCTTTTCTTCAGCTCAGTTTATGATTATTTTCATTCCATTGTCAAAATACACACGGTCTTCCTTGTAGCCCCATCAGAGCTATTTGGCTGCTCTACCTTCACATATTTGGATTATTTTTAATGGCAATCTCAATCTTAAAAATGTCTTGAATTTGGATTATTTGATTTGAGAATATGTAGAGTGTCTATTTAACATATGTTTACTTTAAAAAATTCCTATATTCTCCTTGAACAATACTTTTAACATAGCTTTTGTCTGTCAATGTGCATGCTTGTAACACTAAATATTTCTTGCAGTAAGTCAGACAACACCACAACCTATTTATACTATTTTCATATCAAAGTAGCAGGAATAAGCCATTTTTAATTTAAATGATTTTTTTCTGAACAAATTTAAAAAAGTTTTTACTCTTTTTGGCCCATTTGTAGCAGTTTAATGCAGCAACCGAGCATTGGCTCACTGGGTTTCCACCAATTCTTCTTCATGTGATTAGTTCACTCAACAGGTCTTCATTTCTTCCTTCCTGTAACGCCATAACCACACACCCACTGAACACTCTCCATACCTACCACCCATAATATTTCTCCCAGCTTCTACCTACCAGATGGAAATTTGTATATTCAAGTGCAATTTAATTTCCTCTTCCAGCCAGTGCTCACCTTTGAGTACACTGTCACTGCAATATCATAAAATCACCGAATTATAGAATGGCCTGGGTTGGAAGGGATCTTAAAGATCATCTAGTTCCAACTTCCTTGCCATAGGCAGGGACACCTTCCACTAGACCAGGTTGCTCAGGGCTTCATCCAGCCTGGCCTTGAACACGTCCACGGATGGATCGTCCACATCACCTCTATCACAACAAAGTTGGTTTATCTTTAGAAACTGATACGTGGTTGTACTTTTTCACAACAAAACTGTAGTCAGACCTTTCAAAACCTTGTTTCTGTAGCATGAGGCCTTAGGTCAATGCTATATTTCAGACACCAGCCCTTTAGATTCTTCTAGATAAATAGAAGTATTTTCCTGATCTGTCTGGTAACAGTGAGGAATATTTGGGTCCTTTTTAAAATACCAAGATGGAAGCTGTTCCCCAAATGTCACTGTCTTATCAAGAAGTTAACATCACCAGCCCTTTAGAAAGAAGGTCTGATTACAGAAGTGTGGGGTGTATTTTCCCCAGGTACTGAAGTCCTAGTAATGATGCACTGGTCAGTCTGTAGCCAAGCCCATCCTCTGGGTCCTTAGCCCAACCAGTTCTACCACTGGCCTTACAAACACTCCCAGTTATCCTAGTACTCAAAAAGATATATCTAAATGTCTTTGAAAAATGTTAGAGTGACATGTAGTTTTATATTAATGTTGGCTGAACTTGGTCTCTGAAATGATTTTGAGGAGGTGGGTTTCTTTTGGGAAGAACTGGAAAGACTTCACACAAATATCTTAGTGACACGAGAGACCTTGAAACCTGCCTTTCCCCTGTCCAATTTGAGGGCCAGCTGGCTGGTTCTCTCCAATCAGAATGCTCAGCAAATTCAGAGACCATTCCTCCCCAGTGCAGTTGTTGCCAAGATCAGTATCTTCCTAAAATAAATTAATTTTAAATAAATCTTTATTTTCTGAATGAGAAGAATTTTACCAAAAATGTTCCCCCTGCAACTGTATTAACCTCATTCCATTACTGTCAGTGTTCATTGGCTGGTTCCCTTACTCTGACACCCAATAGATAACTTTATTCAAAAGCACTCAAAAACATATCATCATATTTTGAATTGAATTTCATTATTAACCCTATCACATATGCAGTGATTTCTAGAATTTAAATATTTTCTAAATTAAGGATACTGTCTGGAGGCTTATTTCTCTCAAGCAGTGCTAACACTAGAAAATAAATAAATAAATAACTCCAACAACATTAAGGGCAACCAAAGAAATATTTAAAGATTTATTCAAAAAAGCTTGAAATTATTTGGCCTGCAGGATCTGTTTCAATATGAAAAACATTTCTGCACAGATATATGCATATTTTCTTTCCCATATGCAGAAAAGTAGCACAATCTTCAAGAGGCATACAGCATCTGACTTTCAATACCTACAGCCTCTTTTGCTTAAGAACAAAATCAAAGCTACTTGAAGCCCTGGGTCACATCTTCAGTTAGCCATTTCACATGCAATTTTTGAAGAAGAAAAAAAAAGAATTGAATGGGTCTAATCCAAACCCTTTGAAGTAACTTTTTTCAGATTCAATGGACTTCAAATCAGGGGTTTGGGGTTTTTTGTTCAGAGTATTTTTCTCCTCTTATTTTTTTTAATTTTTTTTTTTTGAATAAAATTCTTCAATGCCAGTTACAGCACTGGAATTATTCTGAAAAGATAAAAAACGTTTTGTTTTTTTTTTGTTATCAAAATCTATTTTTTACCATTATTTTATAAGATACTTACATTCTGCATGAAATACCAAAGATTAAATAGAATGGAAAAAAGAAAACTGCTGAAAACTTTTGTATTACAAAACTTATGTCGGTTGATTTATTCCTTCCATGACTGATGCCATTGTAAAGCCCCATTTTCCAACAAATTCCCAAGGTCCATCATATTGAAGGAAAAAGCATCAAAACTTATGATAAGCATGAGATATTCAAAAGTTGAAGCAGAGGAGTCCTTTGCTTCAGGACTCCCAAAGACTTTAGTGCCACCAGTGATTCACTCTATGACAGGGAGCAATTAAAATCTCTGCTGCAGACCACTTCCTTGGTGAAACAAACTGGAATACGCTGCCTGTGCTGGGAATTTGAGAAGGTGGGAGCGGCAGCTTAGTCATTTTTGAAATTTGTAAAAATATACCTGCTCTCTAAACTAAGAGTACTTTTTTCCTCCTCCCACAAATTAAATTATATCTAGATTAAAAAAAAAACCCAAAAAAGAAAAACCAAAAAAACCCAAACAACAACAACAAAAAAACAAAAACAAAAACAAAAAACCCCCAAAAACAACAACAACAAAAGAAACAAACAAAAACCCAAAAAACAAACAAACAAACAAAAAACAACAAAAAAAACCACAAAACCCTTTGTTGCCAGCACTGCAAAAATCCTCAGGTTTCAAGATGCTTAAGAAAGATGAAAAGAAGGTAGAGATCATCATTGTGGTTCTCAGAAGACCAGGATGGTGGATCTAAGAAAGGGCTTATAAGGATGCTGTCATATCTATTCCACAGCTCCAGGCTGAGGGGTTTGAGCTGCCGGGGTGATAGACACAACTAATATTTGCTGCCAGGTTTGTGCAGTACTTTAAGATCCATACTTGGAAAGGGGAGGTGTGCATCCACAACACTCGCACTAAAAGTACCAGAGGCACCTCGGCTGCCCTGTCTTGGCAATTCCAGGCCCCTTTAGCTTTAGAATTAAGTAGGGTTCAGTTGCTATGGAAACAAATTTTATTTTATTTTTTTCTAAATACTTCTGTCAATATGAACACACAGTATATTGCGTGTCTCAGCTGACAGAATGACTTATGCCCTCTTTACTTTGACATGAATACATGTATTTATGCAGAAATGGATGGATTGGTTATTTCTTATATGACTGACTGTGCTTCTTTTGGCATGATATGCTCTTATGAATAGTCAGGTGAGAACAGCCCACTTACCTTCACAATAATAAATTAGTCTGCCTGATTCAGAGAGGAAGTAAGAGCGGGCGAAAGGAGAGCAAGAATTAAAGTTTTGTGCTGTTCTGCTGAAATTCAAGCCACACAATCCCCACACATCCATGCATATAAAAAGGAGGCTCTGGAGATGTAGAAGTTCTATAGAAAAGAAAATTTTAAGACCTGACTGGCTTTTGGTTATGTAAGGAAATGAAGATTGAGCAGCTGCACTGACATTTCTTTTCTGGGTAGCAGAGGACTGTAGTGACTCATTCCTCATTGCTATGCCAGCATACCTCTTCTACACAAGTTTTGATTAAGGTTAAAAACAAATGAGAAGGCGATGCATTTCAACTTGCATCAGTGTGTTGCTGACAAGTAGCATGAGTAAGTGACCGGCCACAACAGCCCAAGCCAAAGTATTCTCGTTTGGATAGCTCGAGAGCAAGTATTTCTCATGTGAAATTCAGAAAGGGCACACTATATAGAAATGAAATTAGGTTTTACTCTTGCACTGGAGAAGTCCATAGAGCCTACATTCACAGCTATTCATGTCATATAAAAGAATACCTGAATTACCATGCACAGTGAAATATAAATGGCAAATATAAAAAACTAATATAGTATATGATGAATTAAGTGTGGAGATAAAAACAGACACAGCATAATCAGTACCTGCCTCAGGTAATGATAAAATTTGATCAAGAAAGAATAGGTCTGTATGTATGCAGGATATTAGTCAGAGCTCAAAGGGAAATATTAGTCAGAAACTAAGACTTCCTTAGCAAAGTATGTAAGACACAGAAAAGCTATGCAGGACTAGCCAGAACATTTTGTGCTAAGCTTCAAGTCCTTCAGCTAGCACCTTTTCAGGTAACACCTCATGTTAATTCTTGCTCAGGAAAGATATCAGTACCCTCACACATGCAGGTAACACTGGCCCTTCAAAAGACCTTTCGGGCTTTTTTCAAACTCCCATCCACACCACTTCAAAGTGACCAGGCAGGTATGAATCCTCTCCCGGATATCACCTAACTCTTAAGGACAAGCTCAACTAAACACCATCTGTGCAACAAAAGTTCTTACCCATGCCCTGGAATCTATCCCAGAAGGTGCTTCCCTGAGCTTCCTGTCTCTCTTACCCTGAGCCCTGGCCTCTTGCCTTGGAAAAGCGAGGGTAATCCCATTCTCAGTGAAAGTCATCACAAGCCACATCTGTTAAGTGCAAGAACAGCTGACCCTAGAGGGAAAGACACCTTCCTGCACACAGTAACAAATAAACGTAGCATCTGTGAGAGTCAGATTACTGACCAAGCAAGGAAACACAGGTAGAGACAGCATCAATTCCTTTCTGTGGAGTAATTCCACATTCATCAGCCAGGGAACATGAGTGTTTCACCTAGGGAACATCAATGTTTGACCTTCTAGTTGGTGCGGCTGGAGAGTTTTCGTACAGGCTGTTCCAGAAGTGGGATGTTGCATCTGCTTCACTCTTTAGAAGCACAAAATCACATAACAGTAGAATTCAGAGTACCATCAGTGTTCTAACCTCTTTGTGACAGCTAAAAGCAGTGTCCTTTTCATTGATTTTCATATACTTCCAGGTCATGATCTAGAAGGTTATTGTCACCAACTGGAGCTTCTATGCTTATTAAATCTGTCACTGTCTTCTAATGAATGCACTTGTAATGCTGGGTCTTACAACACAGGCATCTGTCCTTGAAACACAAAGAGATGTCAAGATTTCTTTTTCTTTTTTTTTTCCCACATAGGCCTTTGAACAGTTTTTATCTATTTACAATCTACAGTAACCGGGTAGTTTGCAAGAACTAGATTTGAACTAGCTATGTATGACAGCCAAAGCCGTCATTTTTTTGTGTTATTAGTCTTATGAGCCATCTGACTCATAAGAGTGGAACCTCTTAACAAAAAAACAGCTCTTCCTTGCAAGGTAAAATCTGTTTAGTAAAATCATTGTACTTCAGAAAGGTTCTACTTAATTACCTAAAAGTTCCTAGTAAAAAAAATATCCAACAGCTCAAATTCTATTCTCATCTATGCAGAGATAAATAAGCCCCCAGTGACTTCTGTGGCCATCTATAGCTGAATTTGGCCAATCATATAAATCTTCACTCTTCTGCATGTATAGTGTACCTTGAGGAGGCAAAGGGAAGTCAGCTGACAAATGCGTAGGATTTGCTTTCCCATTCCAAAGTCAGTGTGTTGGCTGCAGTTTGTAAAATGAGATGACATGAAACAAATGGAGTAGAGCTGAAAATCCTAATTGTAAGAGAGCACAAACAGGCACCAGAGTTCCAGTTCTCTATAGGGTGGGGCTATTTATGTTCATTCCTATACATCAACAACAATGCATTTTGAGTTTTGTTAGGTTATCCTAACACACCTAAAGCTACAATCCTAGACATATGAGAAAATGGAGTTGGAATGTTCTTAACCATGCAGATCCTCCTGCACAAATCCACAATTAATGCATCTACAGTGGTAACTAATTGCCTGTAAACATATCCCCAAATCAACATGTTGTCCATCTGTTTCCTTTCTACCTTGTTGCAGATTTGATAGACTTACAGATGGAGAAAAGAAAGCCTTATTTTCTTCCCAAACACTCCAACACAGTGCAGAGCAGAAAAAGACATGTTTGGAGGCAAGAATCTTTGAACTGTACTCCACAAGCTAGAGAATGCAAAAATCAAAAGCGACCCAAACATGTCCCTTCTATGGGCATTGCTGTTCAGGGTGCAATTTCCGTTTCACTGACTGGAAGCACTTTCCTTTACATACAGCCAAGGAAGTATGTGAGGAAATGCTTCTGTATATAGGGCAGATGGAGGGAGGCAGAAAATTGAAGGCAAGGATGAAGAGTAAAAATTCAAAAACAAGTTTCTTCCTATTGGAAGGGCCAAGAACAAAAGAAATCACTGTTTTTCTCTCACACGTGTGGAAATGGATCCAGTGACTGTTGGTGGTCCTAAGTTTCCAAGTGTGTTACAGAAAACTGTGATTTCAGGTGTAAGGCAGAATTACTTTAATGAACTGCTGTTACATGATCACTTGCAATTGCAGTGGACTGAAATCAGTGAGTTACAGTCCTCAGTACTATGATCCACAAATCGTCCTCAGTACTATGATCCACAAGGCTAAGCCCGCCTTGAATACTTGTCTGACAAATAGCTAATTCCTACCTCACCTCTCCTAGGGGGAGTGTTTCTTCTCTTACACTTAGAGCTGGCATTTAAGGTTCCGTACCAAAACACATAAAAGTCACCATCTGAAGGTTGTGTCACAGCTTTGAAGGGAGCCACACAGCTTAAAAAACCTGACAAATAATCTTGCACAGACTGCAAACACTATCTGACACGTATACATGCACAAACACACACACAGCCCTACACACCCTATAAAGTCTGCATTTATATATTCACAGTCTTTCTCTCAGCTCTGATGGCATTTACCTTGCCCTGTCAGAAAGCACGTTGCAGGCCTGCTGGCTCAGGAGCAGTCAGTCACAGAGATGCTCAGTGACTGCTCCCTCTGATACACTAGATACGTGTTCCCAGATATGACTCAAGCATTTAGTGAGTCAAGATGACACACAGCACAATTACATGCAACCCAGTCAATCAGCATCTATCCTAGCAATCTGCATGCTGTAACCAAGTTTTTTAATCCTAAAACATTTCCCATAAATAAGTAGAGAAGTGTTTTAACTGAAGTAATTCTTACCAGAAACACGGATTCCCTGTCTGCTCCCAACACAAATTCTTTCACCTTTTTTCTTCCCTTCAGCTCATATCTGTCTCCATCACTGGCCAGCTTATGTGCACCTCAGCCTGGCTTATGTGCTTTTCCTCCTCTATAAAACATCCTTTTGCTAGGAAGGACAGGGGAGCTAAGGCCATACTGTCTAGCCATAGCTTCTGAGTTTCTGTATGACATCTGAGGTGTCTTTCTAGTGCCATGCATGAAAATGAAGGCCAAAGCAAGGAAGAGGAGTCTCAGTACAGGGATCACGATTGGAAAGCCAGTGTGCCCACTCCACCATTGCCACATGCTGTGGTCTGACCGAGGTCCAGCCCTAACTTAGGGCTGTCTAGCATCTAGCTTCCCAACTCCTAAGATGTTGGGATGAGCCTGCCACTTCCATGTAGGATTATCTGTAAAACAGGCCTTTCATGGCCTCATCTATTTACTCACAGTACCATGCACTGGGGCAAACTGTTAGAGACATGCGGATCCACTTTTGAGCCAGTACTGGAGCAGGATACTCTTTATACAGAAAGAGATCTTATCTTCATGTTTGTACTGGATGTAAGACGCTAGTTCATCTTCAGTGTTTCAACAATTTCTGGGTGAGGATTAATTCCTAGAGATGGAAGAGAGAGATGAAAAAGAAAAGAAGAAAACATTATTATTGTTTGTACCTGTTCCAAGACTTGTCTTCTCCTTCACCTTTGTCCCAGCCTCTACTGTACTCTTCCTTTCCTTTGTCAAGAGGAAACCAAAACCATCTTTGGGTCCTGCTGGTGTGCTGGGATCCAGAAATCCAGAAGAAGGATAAAAAGAGGTATATCAAGTACTGTAAAGTCATTCATGAGACTAAAGCTGGGTATGTGAGATTCCCATCTCTGTGTGGGCTGCCAGTACAGGTGAATCTGGCAGACAAACAAGAGCTGGTGAGCCTTCAGTTATAAGCACAAGTGTCCCCTGTGATGAATAGGAGATGGCCTTAGTCCAAATGTTCAGGAAGGGCCTAAAAGGTTTCTCTGAAACAGATGCTTGAAGCATTGTCACCGCAATAGTCCCCAGTGGTCACCCAAAAGAGAAACACAAACACATCAAAAGTCAAGAGGGTATGGCTAGCTTGAGGCAAGCTTAACACTATGAACCAGCTTTGCTGGCAAGTTCTAATATTTTTTCTTGCTCACAGTCTTTCCAAGAGCCCTTTCTCAGCCTATGCTCACAGCATATCAGGCCCCTGACAGAGGATGTGTTCTCTTCCCACTGAGTTGCCTTAGAAAATTGAGTGACCAATCTGCAGCGGCAAACTAGCTTGTTCTGGGTTTAAACTGAGCTGTCCAACCCAGGCTAAGGGTCCTTTTTTAACTCTCAGAAAAGAAGAAGAACTTACTGACTCAAAACTGAGGCAACAGTTCATGCAGTAACAGGTAGAAAAAGAGAAGAGGCTTCAGGAGAAAGCTCTGAGAGTTTTGCACAAAGAAGTTGTAACAGGTCTAACACTGAATTCCCCAGCTGGAAGTGATAGTGCTGGGAGATGTTACTTAAATGTGCATCCTTCGTCTCTGTGACATTGCCGACTTCATGTTTATAAATTAATAAGGAAGCTGGCACAGAACACGGTTCACCTATGGGCCAGATACAGGTAAAATCCAGAAACTAAAATTTAAATTACAGGAAAATTAGGTGCTGTAAGTCATTCAGAAGAATTTAGGTTTGAAGGCTCTCTTATGGATATTTTTATTCACTTAGAAAAATATATGTAGTCAGTACAAACCAGGAATTTATTAAGAATCTAAATCTGCAATATGCATTACAAAAAATCAGTAAAATACTAGCTATGCATAGATAACAATGCAATTTACGGTTGTAAATCAGTAAGTTTATGATAATTTGGGAAACAGAAAAAGACATAGGGTAGTGTTAATAAATCTTATCTCAGCAGCTGAGAAGTCTTTAGTTATGTGAGGCTTTGCTCTCAGAGGAAGTTCCGGGCAACTTAAATACTTGAGATAGTTAGGTAGCACTGCTGTTTCACAAAATTGAGTATTGTGACATTAATCAGCTAAGGTAGGATTCATCTCACCTACCTGTAGAGTCCCAGTGTTCACAACTGAGGTGTTCACGGAGAAAAATAGGTGCTTTTAAGACTCAGGTCACCTCATGAAATATAGACTTTTGCTTTAGGATGAGAGAAATCATGTACTAAAAGTACCTATTTATCTCCGCTGACCACACAGGGAGTCTAGGATGTCTGATTTGGATGCAAATACCTCCAATATAGAAATCTGCATTAATCATATCTTTACTGAACTCCACAGCAATTAATATAATTGTAGAAAAATAACTATCTTGGAATTTTTTATTCTATTTTTTTCCCAGTTTCATATGAGAAACCACACTCCCTCTCCCATTTAGTCCCTCTGCATTCTTTCACCTGTGTTTGAAATTTCTTCTGGTCCTCTGAAGTGCACGTGTCTTCTTGTTCTTTTCAAAACAGGTATAATTTCATAAAAGATATTCAATGTATTTAGGGCAAACTATATAAAGCAAGAGCACAGCTCCTAGCTCTGCTACCAGAGAAAGATTCCCTGGAAGCAATCAACCTAATTCACAGATATTGTAAGATTATCAAATGTTCTGAATCAAACTATCTAGGCATCTTAAATAAGAAAGAGACCATGGGAGTATTTGTACTGGACTGCACTTGCATTGCACTATCAGCTCTGAAATGAAAACAACTCTCAGTGATATTATCTTGAGATAAGGTGACCAGTTCACTAAAAGGTAAGGAGGACTAGAAGTCAGAACGCTGTTGGCATCTGTTCAATTATACACATTAGGGAAATTACCCAAATCTTGGAAAACAGAGGATTAAGAGATAGGCTCAAGTGCTCTTCTCTGAAATATTTCTAGATTGAGGGGCAAAAAAAGAAAAGGTAGAAAATTGTTGGTAAGATTGTTAGGTACAAATGAAACAGACAGCCTGAATTTCACGGAGATGCAGGATGTATTCTCCTGGAATAAAATGTGATACTGAAGAAATTACCTGTATTACATTGGTAAGGTAAACAATATGCTTGTTAGAAACTATCTGAAAGATTCAAGAAGATCTGAAAACTAGACATGCAAAGAAAGATATTTAGAAAATCATTCATACTATTAAATCCAGCATAATATATTTTCAAGTAATGTGGCAAAGATAATTAAAATAATGAAAAGTTTCTCCTATTTTTATACCATCAGTAGAAATCCAGATGGTAAGGAAAAATAATTGAAAATTGTTGTTGATGAGAAACAATTGGCATTACTGAAACCTGATGGGACTCATTTTTTGTCTAGAATTATTAAATCACGGCTTATAACCTGTTTGGGAAAGGTTATGTAAGGAAAAGAGGTTGGAAGTGTGCTCATTTTAGAAGGCAATTACTCGCTTTAGGGTTATTGATAACTTAGAACAGCAGGACCTTGAACATACATGGATCAGTGAGCGGGTTCTGATAAGGCGTTGTTGCAGATCATCTGACCAAACTACGGGATGAACCCATCCTCACTTACCAGTGCTGTGGGATAAGAAGTATGTTGTTGGAGGCTTCAGCTCAGCAGATGCATGCTGCAGGTTTCAATCAGCTTACAGGAAATCATCAGTAGAGTTTCTGATATAACACTTTTCTCTATTCTAAAACCAAATCATGCTCTACCCAATGGGAGGCAACTATTTTATAACAAAGCAGGTGACCGAATCTTTAGAATGGTAGTTAGCTGTTATCTGAAGATCAATAGTAGTAATCCAATTGTGTTCAATGTGGGCAAAGAGACACCAGTTTCAAAGGGCTTTGTAGATAGACAGACAGATGGACAGGCAGTACTTCTAAAGTGGTAATTTCCAAAAGCCAAGAAAAAGTACAAACAAAACTGGAAGGGAGCTCCAACAATACAAGTGAAAATATAAGCACCTGAAAAAGAATTAGTTAAAAGCTTCACTTCCACAGTAAAGGAAATGACCAAAGACTTGGGACATTATATGTGTGAGAAGACACCTAGCAAAAAGACAGCAAGTGACAACACATATGTTAACAAACACCAGTTACAGTAATTTACACTGGCAACCTCAGAAAGTAGGCAAGGAAGAATAAAGAGTCAGTATTGAACCCAGGCCTATCAACACTAGTGCAATCCGAAGTTTTCATGCTGTTTGTGTTCGTTCAGTAGACCAACTAGCCAGGCATCAACCTCAAGAAAATTGCAGAAAAAAATGAAAAAGAAGCTAACTGATAAAGTACTAAGATAGAGAAGTAAAGACTTAATGACAACAAAAAAGAAAATCACACAAAGGAAACCTTATTTCCCCCTTTGAGGGGATTGTGTTTTATCACTAAATGTAACCTCAGAGACCAAGTGCACTTTTTTCAGCATTTGCTGTAGCAGTATGGAACTTTCTCTTTAAAGCTGACACTGCAGAATATGCCACACTTTAGATGGGATAAGAGCTAGGTTGGGCCAAGAAGTGTTTGTCAGATAGTGAACATTTGCTGATGGGAGTTTTTTCAAAGGAGCCTATGGCCAGCAATAAGTCTGATCCTATTCCACTTTTTCATTAATTAATTGAAATAATTATTTAAAAATTGATTAAATCTTCACCTTAGACAAAGACCGGTGGGAAGCAATCACTAGAAGACTCAGGCTTACTCAAACAAAATGTGTTTAAGTATATTCAAGCACAACGTAATACAGCTGAAAGGAAGAGTGTGTGTGCCATCCACAGAGCAGGAAAGATGTCCCTCCAAAACAAGTCTTGCAGTGATAGTGAGTAAAAAAGTCAGTACATGCTCCTTGGGCAGTTTTGTAGGAAAATGGGCTACTGCAATCTCTGGACATGTAAGCAGCAGAAGTAAGAGGGGTATTGGTATGCTGCCAACAGTTTAAGGGGCCAAATTTTGAGAAGGACATTAGAAAACAGAAGAAGGTGAAGTAAAAGGTCATAAAAATTGACTTTGAGAGCTGAAGAAAATGTGTTAAAGTGAAAAAATTTAACAGCTCGAGTAATTTAGCTTTTGAGAGGTCAGGCTGAGAGTGACATGATTGCAGTCTAAATACTTTCAAAGGGAAAAAATAGAAAGAGCTAAAGGGTTTTTTAACAAAGACAGATATAAAAAGAACCATATCTAGAAATGAAGCCAAATATGAAATCATGCACCAATTTGTAATTGCAAAAGTGATTAGCCACTGGGAAAAAAATATAAAGTCAAGTCCATCTTCATCTCTTGATGTCTTCAGATCATGAGTAGATGCCTTTGTGAAACACATTGCTCCAACAGAGAAGTTATTTTTTAAATCAATGTGTTCAGCTAATAGCCAGCCTGGGAATTAGATCCATAGGAATCTTCTATTTTGCCTGCAGCTCTTTTCTTCAAAAAGGGCCAGTTCTCTGACTCGGGCAGCAGTCTTTCCATCCTTAGTCCCATTCCCCTGTTTCTCCAGTAGCAGATGCCCAGCTCTGCTTTTTTTCTAGAGGAAGGAGATTTCTGCCATCTGCTGCTGTTTCCCATGGGGGGTTACCAGTTGATCAGCCATTGCACTAGGGCAGCAGAGATCCTGTGGGGCTGTTGTGGGGGAAGAGACTTGAAACCTGCTCTAGCCCCATGGCTACTAAGATCAGACCTCGTTGCTTTCCCTCTAGTAAATTACTGAACTTTGAATAATGAGAAGTGCAGAAAGCCACTCATTTTGACAAGGTACAAAGCAATCCAACTGGCATAATTAGTATACCTAAACTTAGGTATAAAATCAAGCCTATTAAATTCAGAATATACAGGAATACATCCTTCCTAATACAGGAAAGATGGATACACCCTTTCTTTTAAAAAAAAATCTAATTATCTTTGAAAGGTTTTTGGAAAGAGGTTTGTCCACCTAACTCAGATGTCCACAGCTAGGCAGAGGATACCCACCTCTGGAGAGAAACCTCCATTGGTCTCCACTGAGTAACCAGAGTGTTTACACCTGAACATTAGAAGGATGATTAATTGAGTATTCTGTAATGTATAGGCACAAGTTAGATCCAGATCAGGTACATGACGTCTCCTTTGCAGGTTGGACCATCTAACGAGTTCTTCTTAAAACCTAAGATTTCAAATACCTTTCAAGTGTAACAAGGCTTTTAGGGAGAAGTACTGTATTTTACTAGACCAAGTGATGTACCACAGCTATATATCACCACTAATACTACTCCTGAAAGGAATAAGAGCAGAGGGAGAGCTGCCACTTGTGAGCAGAGAAATACAGTGTTTTGTCACAAAGACACCTGGCAGGCTCTGGGAAGGTCGAGAAAAACCTTCCAGACTTCCAAAAATTTAGAAAAGTAGTTGAACATTTTAAGGAATTTTGGTTTAAATGCTCATATTTCTTTAATCTCAAACAAACTAGACAAAAGAAATTGGGACATCACCTATCGGTGTCTTATCCCCAGTCTCTCATTGCAGCCACAATGGCAGAGCAGGGATATATGCTCCCCTCCAGAGTCCCAACACAATTACTCCTTCCCTGGAACACCGCCAGCAACATGGGCAGGGAGTGCTGTGGCTTGACTGGTGCATATATTCCACTCCCAGTTTCATCTTATAATAAATTATTTCCCTTGAGGTGCACCTGGAACTTACTAAGACATTGAGCATTATTCATTGTTCAAACGACCTGTTTCATCCTAACAGCTGTCCAAAAACCTTTTCTTCTTGAGAGAGACATCAGTCTGGACCTCTGAGTTATAACCTGCATTAACCTGCATTTGTTTTGGATTTGTGTTTGGGTTTGGGATTTTGCAGCTTGGGAAGGTAGGCAGTGAGACGAACCTGGTGATTTAGGTTTCACTTTGAGGAGAGACATTGCAGACACTTTTTTCAGTTTTTTTGTCTTTTTCTTTTTCACAAAATACTGTCAAATTCAGGCATGTTTATACTTTCTCCATGAATTAGTAGTCATTTGCAACACTGTGGACAAGTTTTGCTGACAAACACTTTTAAAAAGGGACAAATATTCACCCAAAACTCGTAACATCATGAAAATCAGGGCTTTCATGCAAAACCGGGTTTGTTACATACCACGTGCCTTCCACAATTTAGACAAGCTATCAAAAAACATGTAACACAAAACAGTATAGTTATGGAATGGCTCAGTGGATCATAGACAATATAAAGTCTGACTCTTCTTTTTTAATTCAAACCATCTAAAAAGCATTTATGAATAATGTACATGTTCCTGTGCTCAAAAATTTTTCACAAATGATTTGTGAAGAGAAAAAAAGAGCTAAAGCTGCAATGCATTTTTTTTTAATAACAAATTCAATCAGAATTACTTCAGGAAATATTGTTCAGCATTAGCTAGTCATGATACCATGTACTTTTAGGGAACATATTAAATCTATAAGTGGTCCATCAAAAAAATGATAATTCAGCACTATAAAGTAATTTGAAGACATGCTTTTAAATATATGGTGTTTAGGAGGATATTGAAACACCCTCACAATTCTAAAACATGCTTCATTGTCCAAAGAGTGCTGAGATTTAAGCTGGCTCATAAGTGTTAAGCAATCAATTCTTGTAGACACAGCTTCAAAAATGCTTCCATTTAGTCTGGTTGAATTACAAATGAGTTATTTCATTAGCTGAATTATTATTTTGGGATGAACTCCAGAACATTAAAGCTTTACATTTAACCTCCATTACAGCCCAGAATTGAATTAACCTCTCTTTCCTATATAAAAGTCGCTAATGCACTTTCCTTGTAAAATGCAAATGTCATTACACTATGTTTTGCAGAAAGCACTTAGAAAAATTCAGTAGAATTAGGGTTCATAATATTTTGGTACACTCATTTAAAACACTACATTTTAAGAAAATTAGTTCATCTTCTTTCCTCTCATTGAATACTGACACTTGGAGGAAAAAGTATGTCTGATTTACTTGCTAAAATATCTACTCAGTATCTCAGGGCAGCAGCTCAATTCTGCTGTAACACATGCTGTACAAACATAAAGGATTATATGGCAAGTTCTGTGTTCAAGGTGGTTATGAGAATCAATCAGGACTTTACTTTCCCTAAAATCTTAAGAACCTCTTTGAAGCCCCTCTGGGTTTAACTTTTTCCTATTCCCCACTCAGAATTAGAAGAGAAATAAGAGAATTAAAGCATAAATTTGCATGTGTCTGGAAACAGGCTGAATTGGAACCGTAGATACTACAGTAGACGAGTGTCTCTACCTCTGATGCCTATTATCTTCAAATCATGGCTGAAGATCCCAAGGGACGTGGGTTGTTTCTCTAGTCACATTTCACCACGTTTTTCTAATGTTATACAATAGTTAAGTTTGAAAGTAGACTATTGTGATTGCAAGATTTGGCTTTGTTCTGAAAGAGAACAGGAAAATTCTCCATGTACTGAAAAGAAAAAATCTGCAAAAAAGCTGCACATCAATGAGTTATTAGCTAATTTAGTATTAGTCATTTGCTATTTCTTTAGAATACGAAAGACATTATGGAGAATAAAGTGAAACGTTAATCCTGAAACAGGGTATTTTAGCAGGAAATATGTTAGATTTTTTTTCTTTTTTCTTTTTTGTCTTTTTCTTTTTCTTTTTTTTTTTTTTTCCAGTTTATTGGAAACACACAAGGTTGTGCAGAATATAAATTTTTATGAGCAATGTGCATGGACTTAACAATTTCAGGTTCAAATGGCAAAAGTGAACTGGACATTGCTCATAACATGATGACCTCAGACATGAGATCTGATACGTTGAAAAGGTTGAGAAGTTGAGAAAGCACAAGGAGAAGAGACCAGAACCTATCTGGTGTTTAAATAATAGACATATATTGATTGAGAAAATTGCTTTTACTGGTGCAACATAGTCAAATCCTAGGATCATAGTCACTGTTACCGCTATGGCAAACAGTGAATAACATGGTTCATTTTTGTGTTGCGTCAGAAGTATACTCACCTGGAAAAACTACAGAGGGCAGTTTTGCAGGACTCAAAATCCGTCATAACCTCAATCAAGTTTTCTAACTGTGGATGTGACTTTTCCAAAAGAATTTTGTTTTCTGACCAACTGTATTTTCTTGCATTCTGAAAACAAGAAACATGCAAGAAACCCGTGCCTCGGAGGTGAATGAAGTAGTTCGCAGAGACCATCAGCCTACACCATCTGACAAGGATCTCAGAAAAGCCACATCCATGGAGTCCTGGGCTTATCGAAGATTTTCCTTCTCTTTTCATTAGACTTTTCTGAAATGATCCAAATTCTGAAAAACAGTCAATATGGAAATTAAATTTTTAGAATAAAGAAGAAAGTACCGTCAAAGTGTATTCAAAAGTAGTTCATGGTAAGTGTTCTAGGCTATCACTAATATCAGAAAGAAAATAGTAAGGATGAAGAGTACAGATAAAGCCACCATAAAAGAATATGGCAATTTATCAAGTATATTGTTTTATTTTAATATTATGATCTCAGTCTGTCAGATTTTTTCACCTGTCCAGCAGATAGTTAAAGGAATATTTTCACATTTTCTTTTATCCCTTTCAAGTTTATCCCCTATATTATAATGAAGCTCTTATAGTTTTGACAAGGCATTTAAGAGGAGTTACTCTGGAAAGCTTAACTGTTTGTTTTCTCCTGGGGACTTTTGCACTTGTTTTGAACCATTCTTTGGAGGTGGCTTTCAATTATGAGCCAAGATTCAGATCCTTGTATAGACAGACCTTAACACTGTCCATAAATCCTGGAGTTTCACAACCATCAGACAGACTCTTTAAAAGCTTTTATGAGAAAATATGGTTTAGTATGGAGACAGCTGGTATTTAAATTATCCATGTGAGAGAAATTACTTTTACTCATTCACCAGATGCTTTATTCAGATATAGATTTTTAAATTAATAATTCCATAATACTTGCAGCTATATAATCCTAAAATCCACACAGTTTTGCTCAATGACATTAACAAGATTTGACATCTCTTTTTATTTCTTGCAAATAGTGAAGCACATTTTGGCAATTGCCATTTTGATGAAACATTACAAGAGATAAAGGAAAAATTTAAAAAGTCAGTGTCCACTGACAAGATGAGTAGAGTTCATCAAACTGTTATTCCTGCCTGTACTCCAGGTGCAGACTTCAGAATCATTTGACTAGGAAAAACATATTGGCCAGTCACATGCGCACGTACCCCTGCTACTCACAAACTGTTCTGTGCTATATTTTTAAAACCAAAAAACTATGAGTCAGAGATACATGAAGAGGTGGGGGAACACTTGGCTACTAAGATAAATTGAACAACAAGACATTTAAGGAAGAAAAACAGGAAAAGAGGTGAATAAAAAAAATCCTGGAACATTCTAGAAAATTATCTGAGCTGACACGGTTGACATTTATTACATCAAAGAGGTGGAAAAGCAGCTGAGCTGTCTTGAGCAGGGACTACATGGAAACAAACCTGCAAACTCAGCTTTGTTCAGAAAATGTTTATTCAGTCAAATAATGTTGTTCTTCCTTGCAACCCTGAAATTATTTTTTCCTGTTTTCTTCTTTCCACTTGAATGCTTGTTCATTTCTCTTCAATTTTCTTGTCTTGATCATTACGACTTCCTTCTTCCAGGCCTCACTCCATTATATATTCTCTTGGAAAACACTACTATTTCTCACTTTGAAACCCTGTACCGGCTAAATTCCACTTTACAGGAATTCAGGATCCTTGTCTCAACTCTGAGGAATCACATAACACTTGTTGCTGCTTCAGCATTCCTATTATTTCCTCTGCTCTTAAGTCTTCTGCCTGACACTCGTCTTTTTGTGTAAATGGCACTCCTAGCCATTGCCTGGACTGATCAAAACCAAACCTGTTTTCATCTAAATCTTCGTTTAATGTACTTGCCTGTGAAAGCTTATCAGGAATCATTATAATATTAAAAAAAAAAAAAAAAGAAAAAGAAAAAAGAAACTCAAGAAAAACAACAACAAAAATGTTTTGAAAGCTACACAAACTCAGGACTTAATGTGTGTGTTATAAATACTAAATATTTTTAGCATCTCTAAATGGTTGGCTGCTTAGCAGTTTGTTTTCTTCTAGCCATGTAAAACCCAACAACAATACATAAGTTAGCCTCCCTCCCTCTCCCATTTCCTCCCTAGGCAAGGTTTTCAGAAGGACTGACTTTTGACACGCCACTCTCCAACCACAGCCTTTCCAAATTAGAAGGCTTGGAAACACATACAGGTTTTTCACTGTTCTTCAAAGATATTTCATGGACAAAAGCGGCAGTAATAGGTTGTGCATTGATAATTAAAAAATGCCAGCTATGTTATGAGAGAGAATGATCCCCTTACCAAGTACCAGCAGTCAGTCAGGGAATACGTATGCACGTTTGAGTCCATGAGCCTCTGAGTTTCTTGCCTAAGCTAACCGAATACCCATTTTCTTCCAAATGCATTTCAAATATTTGCAGCTAGGAACCAACCCCAGCACCAGAAATTATCTAATTTCCAACTCTGCAGCAAGACTTTAAGGAAATTAACCCCAGCTGCACTCTTCATTTTTATAGAAGAGTAGTCTAAGCTTGAAGCACAGACCAAAAGCATCCCATGACTGACCTTGAATAGATGTTCACCCAGATGCTACCCAAGCAAAGGATATGGTCACATTTAGCAGGAGAATGGGGCCAAACTGCAACCACAGGGTTTCAGGGTCCTGTTGGTGGTCACTTCTGCACATGGAACATATCCACAGTAGGCAGATCCTGCAGCTGCTGGCCCTGGGGGGGAAACGATGCAAGTTGATTTTTAAGTGGGTTCTCTCCCCCGACTCTGACTTTTTAACCAATTTTCATGATTTTTAATTTGGTATAGACTCAAAACAGACTTAAATTGCATCAATCAATTTAAACCAAAGTAACTTTGTTGGGTAAGAAGTACAGGAAATAATTAGTAGGTACTTCTAGTTCATGATCCCTTCCATAGATACTGTGATACTAAAGGTTGTAGCAACGGCCAGGAGTCCACACTAACACAGCTCATGGTGACTTGTGAGACTAGTAAAACCACAATTTGAGCAATTATGCTCTGGAATACACCATACGACTCACCCATCACAATCTGAACTTTTATAGTAGCATGACAAACCCGCCTTTGTCTAGGAAGCATGACTCAGAGCAGGGGAAAGATTAGTAACAGAAAAATTTTACATTCTACCCTCTGCTTAAATCATCTCTGGCTTCTGATCTAGTTTTCACATCATCGAGAATTGTAATGTTTACCCACACAGGGCACAGATGTGTTATGAGGATTAGTTAGTACCTAATTACTTGAATATTTAAAATGTTACTCCTAATGTCCTAATATTATCACCAGTACATTTGCTTATGGTTTTATTTATGCTCTTGACATTTGCTTTCCAGATTTTATTAGAGTTTATAAACAATGAAAAAGCATTGCTGCCAGGCCCTATTACACACTTCCATGTGATGACTTAAACACTCTCAGACTCCTCAGGTTTGCTGAAGTCATAACCACCTAACAAGTTTACTGAACTGCTGTCTTTGAATCAGACCCTTCTGTAAAAGGAGAAATGACATTTTTATCTTACTAAGTGTTCTTTCTGTATAAAAGAATTAGTTCGATGTCACTGTAACAATAGCAATTTCAGTTCTTTGAATGAAGAAAGAAGGAATTCCCATATCTCTGCAGCTATCACTGCCCTGTTGCTTTGGTTAAATGTGTGCCTCCAGAGTACTACAACAGCCTCAGCAGCTGGGTGCAAAAAAGGTGATCTCTGATCTGATGCCCCTGAGTCAGGGTATTTTATGTGCAGTGGAATTGTCTGCAGATAATAAAAAAGAGAAATAATAGCTCTGCAGAGTTCTTTCCCTTAGATGTTTTGGCAACCTGGTCTATTCCATTCATATACTTTGGAAAAACTCTGACTTTCAACATAAAATATTCAAGTTTCATTATTTCCCCATGTGCAGAACAAAGCCCACCAGTACAGTCGTGGTCTCAGTGTTCAGGCTTTCCTTGGATGTGTGTGCACACATCTGCGCATACAAGTGTGTGTACTGGGAGTGACGAGGTGTTGCCTGTAATTCTGTCTTTGTTTATTTCCATTAGCCTTCTACTGAAGATAATGTTTTGATAATAATAATAAATCTTTCCATCTTAAATGAAATATATTAACTTTGTCGCACATCAGCTGTTCTCAATAACTGTTTAAAATCTCCTTGGTCTTCTAATTCAAAGCTGTCTCTTTCGGCCTCTGGATATCACAAATTAATTCTCTCAGATCTCCTCATTTACGTGCATTCACTCACATGCACAAACACATACACATTTCATTGCTTTCAAATAGCTGCCATCCCAAGAAAGCCTGTGCTCTAAACATGAACAATCACACTAAAACAGTATTTTTAGATTACATTTAATCACACTAAACCAGTAATTTTAGAGCTTAGGAGGAGGTATTTAGTTACACAGCTGATCTTTGCAATGACAAAACTATTGGAGCAATAACATTTTTGCTTACCTATGAGCTAAAACCTTTCCTACCTTTCCAGAACTGAGAGGAATTGGGAACCAGAAAATGTGTTAGTGTGTACAAACTGAGGTTCTTATTGCATGGTTTTTTTTCCTATTTAAATTGGATTTAAAAATTTCACTGAATCATATAGAAATAGGCTGAAGGAGGTTGTCTAGTCAACACACACACCCTTCCTTCCCATTCAAATATTTTGCATAAATCTACATCCACAGGCTTTCCTGGCAGTATTTTACAAACATAGAAAAGAGAGGACAGAAAGCCTGCCAAGATTATGATCTGGAATACAGTTTACATTTAATATGGAGTACATAACAAAATTTTTATATATTGCTCAAATATAGAGTCCATCAAAAGGCTAACCAATAAATGAAGGCACAAGCACAAGATAGCTAAATCTAAACGGGCCCATAGGAATTGTCTAAATCTTTGTCCTCAATTTCTGAGACACCGAGGTATCTGCATAATTTGCTAGGTTTGATGCTACTTGTTTATGTACATATAGTTCAGGCACATGCTGAGCCTCTAAAAAGAAAATGTTTGACAGAAAGTTGTCTATGTGTAATCAGCAAACCTTCCCTTTTCCATAAGGGATATAAATTATACGTAATTATGTCTTCAGCAGCTACATGGGCAATTATCTGTTTCTCTGGAGCTTATCAACAAATTAAAGATCTTATATTCACCACTCTCCATACCACCAACTGTGCTGCTCTGGTAGTCCAGTTAAGAAATATTTTAATATCACAAAAGGGATTGAGCAGCAAAGAATAAACCCATCTATATAAATAAGCAACCTGGTTTATATGATGGTTTGTTACATGATAGGACTTAAGAGAATTGCAGTAGAAATACAAAGATGCTGACATGCTCCAGAATATCCTGGGTATCCATTCTTCCTGTTACAAAAAGCCAAAATGTGAATTAGTGTCTATCCATTTATCTTGAAAGCTTGACATTTGCCAAAGTCCTTATGAGTTCCTCACAGACAACCAAAGAGGCTGGTGTTTGGATTAGGATGTCATAACCAGTAGCATAAAGGAGCCAACACAGTAAACACAGGTGATCCTAAGCATGCAAGAGCCTTTGGGAACAGGAGCATCCCCTGGCTAGTCTTCCATGGTAACCACAACCCATCATGCTGAAAATGATTTAAAGAACAGCTTTGATGTGGGACTCTTGTTGACCTTCTAGATATTGATCTAGATAGTTATGGGCAGAGAGTTTTTAAGATGTTTTATGGCTGTTTCTTGATCTTAGAAAGTCCCATGCCAGAGCCAAGAATGACTGGAGATGCCTGCGAGTTCGTGTTCAGGTTGTTTATTTTTTCTTATCTCAAAGTGTCTGGAGCTGGCCGACAGCGACCTGCTCTGCCGAGATACATCGCAGGAGTGACGCCCAAGAAGGCCGTCTTTACCTTTTTATCTCTTTTAGGAAAACCAACCAAGTTCTACAACGTATTATTATTTATCAATTTTTCCCAATTAATTTCTACCTTTTCTTAACATGACAGTGCTACTTCCACCAATACCCATCACCATCGTCACAGCAAGAGATGGAGGAGAGAGAAGAAAGAAGAAGGAGAAGGGGCACTGCCCTTTGCCCTCCATGTTTGCTGTTTTTTCTCTCCTACCTCCATAAATCTAAAACCTACTTTCACCCGGTGACAAGATAAGCTAATTACACATTTTCTTTCCGTTTTGTATTTCTTTGCACAATGTGGGCAGCTTTCTCCAAGGACACGGCTCGAACACAGAATTCTGGGCTTTCATCTCGAGTTCCGAAACAGTCTGGCGGGGCTCCAACCCCCCCTGGACAGTCAGAGGGATACTCTGGGCTGCCACAGATAGTCACAAGTGCTGCACCGAAGAGGCTGAGAGGTCTGCTCTGCCTCGGCTTCCAACATTGCCAAAGAACTTTTTTACAGTGCACTGTCCTGCTGAAAGGCTTTCAAAGCATTACCTACTCCCTAGACTTAATATGCCTTCCATCAGGATCACTAACAGTTGATTTCCGCTAAGTTATGGAACTTTTGCATTCAATGACTCCTAAAATAAGCTTGCTGAGAGTAATTTTCTAAAATATAGCAAAAAAAAAANAAAAAATCCAGTTATAAAAAGTGATGAAGCAGTTGCAATGAGTCAGCCTGGAAGTACCAGTTTAGGAGATGCACACACTGAGTTGGCAATTTTAATATCTGCCTATGAGTCCAATCAGAACAGCTGGAATGTTACATATCAAACCTCACAACAAACTGCTGCAGATCAAGAATTATTCAGTGAATCAATTTGAGTGGAAGTACCTCTGAGAAGCCATGATCTCTTGTGGATAATTCATGAACAGAAAAAGGCCAAATTCATAAAATTATTCATTATAAATTATTCACCCTCCTCTTTGGAGATATGAAGTGTAAAATTAAGTGTTTAGTTTTGATTAAGTGAGGAACTGAACATCATAAATACAGCATTTGACTCAATAGATCCCAGGAAATTAACTGCTTTTGGAGGAAGGAGAATAAACTTTTCTTTCTATTGCTCTTGAAACTTGATTAGCTGTTTGCACAGTGATTGTGTACACAGAGCCAGATCCCAAAAGATGCTGAGCTTGTACAACTCCCACCATCTTCAGCTGTAGTTACTCAGCACATTTCAAGTTCATCTGCAAAACACCATATTCAAAGTGCTAAATTCTGGTATTTTTTCTTGGAAAAGCTCATCAAGTTAAAGAAAGCACTGATGAATGGTAGCAAAATTTTATCAGAAATTTCACTAGCAATCTCTTAGCTTCAAATCTTCTTTTCTCAGGACACCTTTGTCATTGATTCAGCTGGAAATACCAGGTTTTCTGTTCTTCTCATTGATGTTTATTTCTGCACATGAAGAAATGTTTCCTTTTGAAGAGCTGGTTTTTTTCATTTTCTCAACTCAGAATTATCTGATTCCTCTTCTACCCATTGCTCCATACACAAAGCCAAGTATAAAACATGCAGCTTCAGCTAGACTAAAAAAACCCCAAACACCCAGATTAGATGCCTCCTTGAATGTTTGTTACTTTTTTAAAATAACATTTTTGAAATTGCATTTCCCAGTAGTGTAGTTTCTGAATATTTTTCTTCTATGTTTTAAAATGCACTGAAGATTTTCGTCTCCCTTGTTATTAATTACATCGCATTTGCTTTTTGTCAGTTTGAAGTGGGTGTTTTTTGCTCAGGCCCCAAAGTGCCATCATCAGACAGAATCTCCCATTTCTTCCTTTTCTATCTCCTGCCTGCTGCTGCATTGTCTTCAGCTTTATTTCCACTGTTACCCATAAACACTGTCTTACAGTGCTAAGATACTAATGAAACACTGAAACTTCACACAGTAGTTACTGACAAGAGTACACATAGGTTTTCCTTTTCAACCTCATTTAGATATGGTGGGAATTGCATTTTAGAACATTTCTCTCATGAAATGTACATTAAGTTTCCTCATATAAATATTCTTTCCTAGTTTCTGACCATATAAAATCATGGCAAAGCAAGGAAGAAAGTAAAAGTTGACGTGAAAGCACACAGGCCACCCTGTTCTGAACAAAACCAAACACAGTGAAAATCAGTGAGATGTGAGGTCAAATGATGGCCATGCCTTAGAAGCTGTGCCACATGCAGTTACCTCTTAAAACTGACACATCAGTTCTGGGGGATCTAAACATATCGAGCAGAGAAATGGATGCAGAGAGATACAGCTGAATTTGGACAAACCACATGGCTAGGACAACACCAAGGGAAGATTTAGTACTACTTATATTTAAGCTGAACCACTCTCCTCATACTTTTTTTTCGTATCACTTACCTTCACACACCAGTTTTCCTAGGGACTCAGACAGGGGCGGACAATCAAAAGAGCAGACCACAGGAATGAAAGGTTACCAATGGTAAATTTTCATCATAGTGAATGTTGGCCCTCTCATGAAAAGCAAAAACCCCCCATCCTTCCCAGCCCCTGAGAGACTTTTGCAGTCCCTGAAGGCAGTTTTAAAGCTCCTCAGGTCTCTCAAACTAAAAGGAAACTTGTCCGAGGTTATCACAGTTAGAGTAAGGATTGATGTATCTCATCACTTTGGGCTCAGAAATATTAAATTATGACAAAAAAAGAAGCATTTTCTTTCAAAACGACTTCAAAATATTACATTTCCTAAAAGAGAGGCTGTGGACCCTCGTTTGTTTCACTTACTAATCAATCTACAGCTTTTCCTCAGGAGGAAAGAGTAGTCTTTCTCTAGGCTTTTGAGGAGGAAAAAATATAACTCATTCATTGCCAAATGTTCCACTCCACTGACAGGGCACTCTTTTGTAAACTGGTTGTTTTTCCAACATCACAAACACAATTTTAGCAATAAAAATTAATTCCTGTCTGCTAGCTTTGCAGAACTCCATTTCAAAACCCATCAGCTTAGGAAGTAAATTTAAAGCCTTTCTCCTGTCAAAAGCAAGCAAGCTTTCACCCTTACCCTGTTAGTCTGGCATCTCTCCAGTCTAGATCCACATTTAGGAGCAATATTAATTTCTGTTTCTCTCAGTTGCAGCTGTGCAGGGATAAAAAAAGTCATTTTTCTATTCTGGCAGGATAGAACATGCTTTTTAATTTGTCACTAGATCAAGTTAACGACCAAGTACGGAAATTGTTCCTTGGAATGACCTAGAGTCCATCTGAAAGTGGGAAGTGCACTCTCTCCTTGTGCTGGAGCACTTCTCACCGTTAGCATAGCAGCAGTCACACCTTTCAGGTATCGCAGAGAGAGCCTTACCTAGCCCTGAACTTTGCAGGTGTCAGCAGTCCAAGCTGCATTTCCACATCTATTAAGGATAACTAGAATTGGTGAAATGTAAACCTTTCTGTTTATAGGAAATTAGAGGATATCTGCCCAGGTGAAGAACACTGGCAGGAGCACATCACCTTTCACCTATCCTTACCAACACAATCCACATTTTCTTTGTGAAGCACGTTGCTGTACACAAATGCAAATTGCACAGAAACACACACCATGCAACCAGACATCCCTTGCAATTTTGAGAGTGCAGGAGAGTGGTAGGACCACGGAGTGTTAGCGCAGATGGCACCACACATGGAAATTCAAACCCGGGCCCGAAACAATGCATGTGTACAACACCAACTGCACCTCCAGTCTGCTGCAAGGTAGGTAGGTAGCAAGGGTAATTGAACATCTGCTAGAGTTTGGTCCCATAGTTATTTCTAATTGGGTTCTTTCTCTCTCTGTACCTGAATTGATAGCTGGTGTTTGGTCTAAGCACTGTTTTAAACATTTCTGATGGTTCTGGCACATTCCTTTATGAGGCACCAGATGTGCAGGTACTGAAATAGCTGCTGCTGATTTCTACCTATAGGGAAACTGGAAGATAAGTAATTAAAAAATAAAATAAAATAAAAACTTTATTGTATTATAATCATTAAAAAGAAACATTGAAATGTGGGTTAACCAGGGGCAAGGGGAGATTTCTATTTTGAAAAGCAGTTTTGAATTTCTCCAGGCTTGACAGTCCATCTGGACATTGCTAGATGCCTGGTTACATCAGCACATCATGTTTCATTTCAGTTCCCATATTTTGTTGCTTTTAAAGTGTGTCTTATAGTCTATTTCCACCACAACACATTCCTAAAGTTCCATATTATATTTTGTCAGAAGAACATCAAAGAGTAGCACATGAGTTGGTTAGTGCAGTGCTCAGCCCACCAGGAAAGCAGTGACTATCTGCTCCTCTCTTCTGCGTGTTATTTTCTTGGCTCCTTCATCAGCATCTTCACTGTGTAGCTCCACACAACTTTAATTATAGGTAAGTTATAAGATATATTATAGTTATATTATTAATAACTGAGGATAACAACCATCAGGAAAGCAATACTTTATTTTTACACCTACTGGCAGTAGTTTGCTACTCACGTATATCTAGGAATAGAGGAAAAAAATTGTTTACAAATGTATCATTATACTGCTGATCTTAAATTGCAGAACTATTAGCTGTAAGTATTGACTATTGTCAGAGCTCTGCTGTGGCCTGTGAAAAGGTCAGGCCTTTTCATTTGTGTTCTTTTTATGTGAGGAATACCAAATAATAAAATACACAATTTATCAGGCTGCTGAGATTTTGTTTTCCCCCAGGCCTTCAAAGAGACACCAGGCTGGAATCTTCTTTTCTGTTATTATAGGATCAAAGTGATTTCACTTTCTTTTCTTTCTTGAGGTAAAGAATTTAATTTCCCATAGTAGCACCCAAAATGAATAGTCTCTATTTTCCACGTAAACGTTATACAAACAGTTATATCCTTATAAGCTGCCTGTGCTTCTATCCTTAGGATGTCAATAGAGAGCAGCGCTTTTGCTCAGAGGACATGATAGAAATAATAGCTTCTTACTGATCTATCAAGCCAGCTAACAACATTTTCAAAGCACCAACATTTTCAAAGCATCGAGTACTTCATTTAAAGGAATCATATCCAAATGTAGAAAGAGTTTGACCTTAGGACTCCTTGACTTCTAACAGTGATCCACATTCAGCACTTTAATAAACCATCCATTTTACTTACTTTTCCTAATTAACTACATGAAATTTTAATATTATGCCACATAAATCGTATAAATGGAGCAGGCCAGGTCCATTTATACACCCTCACAATTTTTCAGTAGGTGTCAGGTGTTTTTCTGAAGTTTAATTCTGTGTTGTTATACCAGGCACACCATCTTTTAAACAGCCAGAGAATTTCATACTGCCTTAGGAAGAAGAACTATAAAACACAGGAGACAGAATCCAGCAAGAGACTCTCAGCCCATCATTTTTAATTCTTCTGCTACTTAAAAGGAAATATCATGGCAAGATAAAACCACAGGGAAATAACCACTACCTTTTCAGTTAAACACATGGTAACAGAGAAGTGTATAATTTATCTGAGCATTTGCAAACTGCAACAGTGATGCCCTTATTTACTTATTCCAAACTCCAGAAAAGAAAACTTCAGCTACTGCTGTGGGAAGGAAGCAAGGCAGAAATATGCCTCATTTGTCTGGGGTAAGGTTCTATATCTACTCAGATGTTTCAATAAAGGTCAGTCTTTAGCTCTCACACCAAAAGCTTGCTACAGAAGCTCTATTTCCCCCCGCCTCCACCCCGCCCCCAAAGTAACCTGGGAGGTTGAAAGACTTCATCAAATACCCTTGCACTTTTCCACGTAAAGGCAGGGGGAAAGTGCAAACTTGAAATAATGAGTTTGGCAATGAAGGTCTATGCAGAATCTTATAAATAAAAAAGGATAAGGTATGTGGTAAAAGACAACTAGAGACTTGCTAAAGAGCTTTGGGGACTTTTTTTTTCTGCTTACCTTTTCCTCGCTCCCTAAAGGCTGCAGACCCTTAGGCTGCAAACACCTGATGGTAACTCCTTCCTCACCTGGCATTGCCAGCTCTCCAGCTTTTGCCAACCCATTCAAACCCAGTAATCGCCATGACAAACATTCCAAAGTTTTACATGATGGTCCTGAGGAAGGATGAATTTAGAGACTGTCATACCCCAAACAATGTACTTCATTACCCACAAGAAACAGTATTCCAGACTGTAACATGGTAACCTCCAAGCTGCGATTCACATTCCCTTCCAAATTTCCTGTACTAGGGAAGGAGCACCAAGCAAAGGGCAGAAGGCAACATCTCAACTCCACCATTTTCAATGGCATCAGTCACATTTACCGAGGAGCATTAAGAGTTTTACTGCTCTTTCTGCTATACTACACCTCTGTGCCACACTGGAAGACACAAGACTGTTGGTGAAAGGAGGAGCAACTTAATGTGCCTGTGGAAAACAAATGAATAAATAAAAACATACACATAACACCATGCAATAAACAATACTGTTTATTTCATGATTGCCTCCAGCTCTCAAGTATTCCCATTTTATTATTATAGCATCATCACCTAAGGACTCTTGACTATAAAGCCCTAAAAGAAAGTTTCACCTTGGAGTTGTAGAGTGCATGTCTTTCCTTGCCTTGTTTCCAGAAACCTCTGTACATCCATGAAGAAAGGCACAGGACTTAGCTGATTCACCTGGAAGATGGAAAGGATGACCTACAGCACCTTTCAACTCCTATAGCCTTAATTTCTGTGATCCTGTTGAAGTGGTATTAGCATGGCTAATAAGACCATTCCTGCTTCAAAGAGTTTATTAGAGTTTTGAACAAAGACATGAGACTATGCTTCAGGGTTTGCATTAATATTTAGGATTTACATTTCTTCACAATGGTGGGCATAGTGTTTCATCCATCTCTCTCTGGAGCATCCCATAATTGCCAGGAATGGGAAGGAAGATCAAGTAGATTACACTTTGGATACAGTACGACAATTTCAGGATTACATATCTGTGCAGAAAAGAATGGACATGAGTTGCTCCACACACAGAGAAGATCATTTAACATGTTGAAAGGTTTCACTATCTTGAGTCACACTTTAAATATTAAATATATGGAATAAAATTAGTTTTTCCCAGCACGAATATATACATAAAATACATGTACCCACATTTATAATGGCATGTAAACTTACAGATAAAATCTGTGTTCATGGCACAAAAGTGTGATTATTTTGTTGTCAAATGCAAACTAAACATTGTTTCTGAATTAGCCAAATTGAACTTCAAAAGCCTTGAACACAGATTATATTATTATAGCTGGGGTTTGATGACAACAGCATCAAGCATGGCTCCCTTGAAAGATCAAACAATACTCTATTCTTCTGTTTCAGTAGGAAAAGTTTCATTCAGTGGCATTTTCGATCTCAAAGAATGCAAAGAAACTGATATCCTGCACTTTTAAGATGACCATGCATCTTTTTTTCTCTTGCTTTTAACAGTTCTTACAAGTGTTTACATTTTTGCCTGGAGTAATTGTCAGTTTTAATACTTTCAGCCCATTTAATTCCTTGTTTCTTTATCACTGCCTTCAAAGTTAGGCATCTAACTGGAATCAAACAAATTCATATACTGATGTTTGGCAACTACCAAATACTGATCGTTTGCAGTTCTGATCAACAGCTTTTCCATTTGCTGCAGCTAGAACAAGAAACAGCCACCCAGCAAGGTCCACGCCAAAAACTGGAAGACGAGCGAGTTAGTCAGGTTTTTTACTGGTTGTACCAGTTGCATGTGATATAGCTCTTTGCAGAAAAAAGTAAGAGACAATTTAGGACAGCTCAAACACACCCTGGTACACAACAAAGCTGGCACATTCAGCAACTTCATTCTTCAACTGAACTTCTTCAACTGTTGAGCTGGTGCCCACCAATGTACCCAGGAAGACACCACATTTTCATTTTCCTCTAAGTTTCTGGGTAGTTTTTGCATGTTCCCTTGTTTATATGTTCTTTCCTGAAAAATTGGTATTTTTCTAGTTTTTTATCATAGAGCAAAATTCAAGCTATATTTTTAAAATAAACCTGAAAAATGGAAAATATTTTGCACACAACTTTTTCACTTAGATATTTTGTAATGACAAAGAATAAAGCAAAGCAAAATTATCAAAAGTTGCCTTTGGACTGCTTGAGTAAGAAGGAAAATAATTACAGCTGCTTTAAGACAGTGGGATACTTTTTGCCACTGCTTCAGCAGAGGAAGTCAAGGGTGGAGGGAGGCAAGGCAGAGTAGAAGGAATGAAGAACAGGCAATCTTCTGGCTACACGTAAAGGTCTGCATACATCAGAAATCCAGGCATTACACTGAACACATCTCTATTCCTTGGAGAAACAATGGCAGCTGTTTACTTACATTGTCTAAAAGGGTGCTGGAAGGATCCCAAATATTACATCTATGAGACAGATAAGTATAAAAATCAACAGCACCTGCAAGTGTGGAGGTATGGAGTGGAAGCTCACGAGATGAAGGTAGAGGAGGACTGATTTTATTCATACGTAAGCCATTTTCCCCATTGCTGGAAATGTATATCCCACACTTCCAGAAACCACTGGCAGAGAGCAAGTATTCCCCCTCGCCCACCCACGAAACAGAAAAGACAGTTAGAGAAAATGCTAATGTTAAAAAAATATTAACACAGTCACAGACTCTTCCTTGTCTCAAATAAACATTCCTCTTTCCTGATTATTCATGGAGTAACCCTATGACATGCATACCTAATTCCTGGTAGGAATTTCCATGGACAAGACTTTAACAACTCCTTGAATTTTCTTCTTTGATTCAGGTTCTTCCTTTTGCTGGGGTCATACTAGAGTTTGTACTTCTGGCTGATTGTCAGAAATTGCAGGTACTTTAATAACTGTAGATGAAGAATAAAAAGCAGCTCATCTAAGAGCAATAAGTGCCAGAAATCTGGTAAGGTAGTATATGTAAAATAAAAGGTATCAATTGTGATTCACTTATTGTCTCAACTGGAGTTTGATGGAGTTCTAGTGCAATTACGTTGTGAAGAGTTTCACAGGAAACCTTAATTTTGAATTAAAATGTCTAGGGAAGCAAATGCCTTAGGGTTTGTATTTTATTTTTCTTTAGCAGTCTGAGAAATCCATATTACAGCATTTATTATGTACTCAGACATATTTTATTGCAGCTCTGTAGAAAACAGCTGTTTATCCTACTGTGTCTCTGAACTCAGTAAGGCAGTCCTTAAAAATGGGATACACAAAAGGCTAGGGACTCCCACTCCTTTTGTAAAAGTGTGTGTCTCTCATCCCATGGCATCAGGAGTGGTGAAGGGCTCTGGTTTACAGATGACCCTGGAGTCAGAGGTCATGAGAAATTGTGTATAGATGTTTGTGCTCTTAGAAATGGCCTTTTTTTCTTCTTCTTCTTCTTTTTTTTTTTTTTTCTTTTAAAAGTGCTGTTCCCACATTTACACGTGGGACCCTGTCACCTGGCTTTGACAGAGAACTCTTATCTTTCGGTGTGCAGAATGTCCCCACTGAAGTGTCAGAGGTACGCACAGATGTTCATGCACACTGTACACACACACCACAGCAAGCAAAAAACTTAGAACTCTTTGGAAATCCTACATTAATCTTCTCTCTTTTCTTTTCATGTCAGTAAATGTGATGAAAACACTGGCTCAATACAGCATGACTCATTAATACCAGAATCTAATGTGTTAAGCACTGTTAGAACATCTATCCCATTATACAAGAAAGCTAATCTAAATATGGAGTCTGAAACAAAAACCCATGACCTTTTTATTTTTTATTTGGTAGGTTTCTTGCTGACTTCATTTTGCTGCTCTGCTTTCCCTACATTTTGTAGAAGCCAAAAAAAGGTAAGAAACCATCACAAAAGGCAGGACCCAATAGAGTGATTACATAGTACCATCTAGAGCCTTTGGCTGTTATAACAACTCTGAAAATAAAGGCTTTTCGGGACTCTCACTAAGGTCAGTGTGAACAATGTAAGAAGAAATCCTGTAATTTTTTTTCCAGGGCCACCGAGGGGATAATTCCAGTATGATGGAAAGCAATTTAGAATGGACCACTTTGCATCCTTTATGCAGGCATGCTGGTTTTAATATTCTGTTTTCACAGACACAGTTTTCAGGATGTTTTATTATCCTACAGCTAATCCTTCAGAGGAAAAAATGGATCAGAGCATAGAATGGTACATCTGACTTAATCATTTTGGCATGTTGGGTTCTTTGGTCTGTCAGTGCCTCCTGAAAGCAATTTTTCACCAGTCACTGCAGGAGGGGTCGCAGCATGTAACTCACATCTCAGTGACACTTTCAACATGACTAACTGTTGACAATATTTGAACTTTTGAGCCCTGCCATCCTTGGGCATAGTCACAAGAAGAGCAGGCAAAAATACATCAGTCATCAAAGACAGTAGGTCCCTCCTCCTCTTCACGAGCAAAAGCATTCAGCCTCCCCTTTCAAAACCTCCCTCAAAAACACACCATGAATCCCATTTAATTAGAAATACTCTCACACATTCATTATACATGCTGGCTTCAACTCAGAAAGCATATTCTTCTGGCTCATTTCTATATGCAGCACCTCTATTCAAGTAAGAGACTCCATAAACAGAACCTGTGCTATATCTGTGCTTTCTTCTGCCATGGAAGGAGCACTCTGGCAACTCTTAAATATTAGTATCAGGCCATTTAGACTTTCAGGGACAGGTGAAAGAGGACAGACAAACAAATCCATAGTCACACATCTCTTTCCTCTCACTTCCTTTTCCCCTCACCCCTTTCTATCCAGCAAGTCAGCCTTTCTTCTTGTCTCTATTCTGTTTTATGAATTTTTATTTTTTCTACAGAGGCTTGCCTATAGCTATCAGTGGTCCACAGCACAGCAGAATTAATGCATCTGATATGTGATAGAAAGGGGAAATGTTGGTAATATATGATTACAAATTAAATGATGCAATTTCAGGGTCAGCACTACAGAAGGCACTGAAGAGGCTGACAAGTAAAGACTAATGGCAAATAAATGAGGGCAGTTACAGTAATGTACATTTGCCTTCTCTCAGATCTGTAGACTCTGCTACCATCTGCTGGTTTATGAAAAAGATCCAGGGAATCTATTTTAGTAGCTCTATATACATAATCTTTCAGCTGTCTCTCATTATGAGAACAGTCCTTATTTCAGGTCACAGCCTACCTTCGCCTCCACAGAGCTGTCAGTTACGCTCACTTGTGTTTCCTGATGCATTTCTGACAGCAGGCATGAGGAAAAATGGCAAACAAACAGTGAAAATTTTACACTAACACCAAATAATATATCCCAGAGCAAGGCACATTTTTGGTATTTTGGAAAAAAAAAAAAAAGAGAGAGAAAAAAATTATTTATGTAATTATTTCCAGTTTATTCTTGAGGGAAGAGGGTGAGGATGGATTGAAAGATATTCAGTTCTGGTTTTGCATGAACCCTTCATTATGCTGTCCTACATGACTGATGTGTAAATTGTCATAACTCCACTGAAATCAGTGGAGCAATGCAGCCTTCTATCTTTTGAGAATGGGATCCAGGGACGATATGTGTAAGACCTAAATGCAACTAAATGCAAAGCTATGGCCAAGGTGCACTAAATAGAGGACGATAGAAAACATAATTGTATTTCCAAATACAGTGCTATTATTGTAGACATTCTTCTCTTGGACACATATGATGATACCTAGACACACACTCACAGAACTCAGAAAAAAACCTGATTTTAAAATCACCACCTCTTCTTCATCCATTTAACTTGTCAGGACCACCACGAAAGGATTGGCAGTGGTGGCCACTTTTACAGAAGAGTGGCCTTAGGATGCACAAAACCAACCTAATTCTGTAGAGTTTAAGGCCAAAAAAGGTCACAGTGTCCACTTCCATACTTATTGTAGTCCAGAGAATTTTACCGAATGACTCTTCTTTGGGGTTATCACTTCTAGCAGAGTTGGTGTTTCATAGTGGAAAAAAGCTGATATATATTCCTCTCTTTGGAAGGTTAACTACATGTTCAGGTCATTTGTGTTCACTCAGGCTAATTCCTGGTGCACAGTAAGTGCACAGTCCACCTTGGTACCAGAGCAAAGTTGTAGAACTCCATGAAAAGTTCAAGAAATGGTGGCACACCAAAGAGATCAGAGCCTTCCAAAAGCTGCTTGGCTTCATGAGGAAGTTCATACTATCTCAGCCCTTTGGATAGCACAGTTGCCCATCCTGGGACTAGCCAAGATTCCCCAAGTCCATTTGGATGTTGCTGTGACTCACTGACATCAATGACCATCTCCTTTTCATGGCAATGTCTAAAGACAAGGGATTCCTAGGTTTGGAGGCATTTGAGCAAGGAGGTATTAGAACCTGCCTTGAGAAAATCCATGGTTAATGTAATCCTATAGCAAGCCTCCTGCATTTTCCCTCATAAGACTGAACTTGCTGCCAGCACCAAAAAGAGCAAGCAGCTTCTTCTAGGACCTCCACATTAATATAAACAAGGGAAAGGGTTGTGTAAAGCTGGTTTTGCAGGGGTAAGAGTCACAGGCAGCCTGTGCTCTCTTCTTGCCATCTATCAAAAGGAAACAGGTGGTTACTGTCATCAATGAGAAGACATTGGTTGTATCTTTAACAGAGGTTACACCAGAACTCCTTCTAAAATAAAATGACACAAGTCCAGCAGTACATATTCTCTAGAGGAACTGAATTAAGGTGATGACATCTGTTGCTTGGTTCAGAGGTGAGATGAGGAAGCAGCTAACTTGCTGACGAATCAAAGTAAAGCCCTGGCATAGCCCTAAGATCCTTGGTGCATTCTTTCCAAAGATGGACTTTTCTTGTTGTATTGCAGGCAGACTTTTTATATTAGGACAGAATTTTTAATAACTCTGTACATCTATAAACAACTCTGTGATGAGCAGGAAAAAAAAAATCAAAGTCCCATCTGCTAATAAATTTAAATATTTAACACTCCTTAATAGTATGTCATCTTAATATTTGCTTTTGGGAGTGAAAGTGAGCAAGTGTCCCACGAGGATAAGAGATCATGAGCTACAGACCATGGACTGCTTGTTGTTAACAGATGAGGAATAATATGGGAAAAGATCCGATTTGACCAAAAAAAAAAAATCATCAAACACAACATCACAGAATAAATTACCAATACAAAAAACTTGTTGAGCTGCTTCAGATGCTCAAGAAACCAAGGAACAAATGAACGAATCAGAGTCTGATCACATGGTTAGCTATTATTAGATAAATTCATTCCTTTACAAGATTTCCTATTTTTATCAAATGAATTGGGGAAAAATATTTACAATCTGTTTGGTTATATTTGTTGGAAAGCAGCAAAAGCACAACTAAGCTTTCCAAATAGTTCCCTTTTTTACTAAATAGCTGAGAAGAGAATTTGGCTCCTATTTTTGAGACCACTGAAGGGTATAAACTGAGGCACTGGAAAAGCACTTTCTTCAGTTTCCGGGGAACTCCAAACTGCTGCAAGGGAGGATAAGAAACAGCCACAAATATACCCATTAGAATAGGCTTTGGACAGACAGAGAAGGACTTCTGCACACCATCACCTTCACAGCCCAAGGAGCACAAGGATGGTCTCTGCTCCTTGCAGGCCCCAGCTCCAAGGTCAACCACCTTTCCATTGAATCAGTATTGTTCTGCGGGGGTCTGATTTGTACATACCCTAGGTCTAGGAGACTTACATCCATTTACAACATTGCATTTGAAGAGCAGGTGGCTTTGTGCAAGCATGGGGAGCTGCTATGTACAGTATGTGTTTGGAGAGGTATGTCTCACGTAACAGGACATGCTGCTCTTAATTGTCTTACTCTTAAAAGCTTGTTTCCTTTGAAAACTCCTAAAACACTACCTATAAAAGAGGAATTTTCCTTAGCTTTTTTCAATCTTACTTGGAAATAAGACAGGGGAGGGAAATAAAATAGAGCTCCAAAGATGTTTTACCAGTGAGATCAAAGCAAAAATATTGCTTCGTGATTCACACACAGATATGTGTTATATAGAGATTAATTCTCCCACTTGTTGATGTCAGAGTCCCTGCAAGATAACCATGAATTTCATCTGAGAACCATTAAAATGAGCTAAAGTTATACAAATTTATAAAAAGAACAGCTATAAATTCCCTTTAATTTCAAACTAAAGAGAATTTAGGAGTCAGATCATTCAGCTTTTGCCCACTGATATCCTGTGATTCAAAAAAAGTAGAGTTAGAGTACAGAAAACCTTTTTTTTTTTTTCATTACTCTGTTATTTAGCCAATCTGTCATTTTACTTGGGTTTTGACTTCTTCCCTGGTAGGAGTGCTCTGGGTGGCACTCCTTGGCACATCCCAAAATAACTTCTTGGTTAGGTTACTTTCCAGAAACAGAGACTCTGCTCTGTTCTCCCTACAAAACAGATGATGATTTTGTGCGTAAATCTGATACATCCCAGGCACATTTTCTTTTAACTGAATTACTCATGTTTCACACACACAGACACACACAGAATCACCAGGTTGGAAGAGACCTTCAAGATCATCGAGTCCAACCCATGCTCTAACACCTCAGCTAAACTATAGCACTGAGTGCCCTGTCCAGTCTTTTTTTAAACACATCCAGGGATGGTGACTCCACCACCTCCCCAGGCAGTCTGTTCCAGTACTTTANTGATACAGGCCAGGATGCCACTGGCCTTCTTGGCCACCTGGGCACACTGCTGGCTCATGTTCAGCCAGCTGTCGACGAGTACCCCCAGGTCCCTTTCTGCCTGGGAACTGACCAGCCACACCGGCCCCAGTTTGTAATGTTGCAGGGTGTTATTGTGGCCAAAATGCAGGACCCGGCTCTTGGACTTACTAAACTTCATAAAGTTACATAAATCACATAAAGAGTAAAACTGCTTGCCAATTCGGAATAAAGAGCTAGATTTTGACATTTAACATTTTTTTATTAATGGGGAATTTTTTTTTTCCAACTCCAATGATAATCTCAATTAGCACCTTCTTCTGAAGCTGGTCTTCTAGGCATAGAACCACCATTTACCAAGATTAAATACTAAAACCTACATGTTTACTATTTTGGAAAAAAGAGGGCTAAAAAGACTAGCTCTTTACTTGAAAATTTGGGCAACAATTTTGCCTTTGCAGTAAAACCAGTAGTCGAATCTGGACCCAACTACATCAGTGGAAATCTTTCCCTAAACTTAATAAGGACTAGGATTTCACTCTAAGACTTTTAAGCAAGTAAAAGGAAAGAGCAAAGCTTACTTCTACAGTGAGAAAAGAGAGCAAAGAAAGATGAAAATGGATTTGCTTTTTTTTTAAGAGTTAAAAGGTCATTCATCTTTACTAAAGCTGATGAAACAAATGTCATTAGATGTAGGAGATATAAAAGGTCAAATAAATATCCTGAACATGGAGCTAAAATGTTACAGAAAGACCAAAGGAAGAGGAGAGGCACATTTCTTCCTTTGAGGATAAAATTATTAAAGAATAAAAATAATTTTGGTAAAAAGCATCTCAAGAGGAAAAAAGGTCCATGTGGCAAAAATTTGAAGTAATAAGCCTGCATTAGAGAAGAAATAATATTCCTTTATTGAATATCTAAGGAGAAAGTGGTAACAAGAAGCTATATAGTATCTAGAACATTCCTGAACTTGGTTTTTGAAACTTGAAAATTCATAGGAACCATGCCTAACAGGAAAAAAAAGAACATTCTTATCTGTTGAAGTCAGTCTGAACAATCATACCAGATCAACAAATGAAAAACAAAAGGAAAAAAGAAGCAAGTCTGAAAAAAACCCAAAAAAACCCAACAAACCAACAAGAACAGAAATGTTAATTTATCAGTGGAGCAGTTTAGCAAAGAAAGAAGATATTTAGACTACACTGATCCTTTGACACAGGGCTAGGTATCTTTTCCACAATCGCCTTTGAAAAGAAGGTGTTCACATTCAGAGAGTTTTCTTCAAAAATTAGAAATTTTTGGAAGTGTAAATGAAACACCTGCTCAGGGCAAAGGGCCAAACCAAAACAAGAGAATCACTGACATTGCCATCAACTTCCAATAAGATCAGAGTTATCACCCAAAAAGACTTACTCAGGAAAACATTTATGTCTAAGTGCTGTGGGTTTGGGCTCCCATACCAATTAAAATTCTTGGATAAATTTAATTTATTTATTCTTCTATATTTTCTAAATTTCCATTACTAGAAATTGTCTACATTTTAGATAATTTATGATAAAATAAATGCATTACACGATTTTTTTCTCATGACTTAAGTAACTGTCAGTGTTCTCATTTGCTTCCCTTCTTCATTCTGAAGAGTGTTCTGAATAATAAGTGATTAGCCTAATTCCAAATATATTATTTTTAGAGAAAAATACGTTCTGTTGGATTTATAGCATACTTTGTATATTTTCTAATTTGATTATATGAGATCAGCTATGATGTGATCCAAATGCAGAATGCATTTTGCCTAATTTAATGTCCTGGTTCAAAAGCCTGACCCTTCTCTTCTGACTTGTAAAATAACTCCAACAATATAACTCCAAACAAAATAACAAATAAATTGAGAAACACAATATTTCTACATTAAATAATAGAGCACGTGCACCTGTTTCCAGATGCTAAGTATTCCACTCTGTTGTGTAGCGACTGTGCTGTTGTAAAGTAAGTCTATGAAGGAGCAAAATGCAACTGGTCTACTGCTCCTAAATCTTCAGGTGCCAAAGAATTCCACATATAAGAGCTTGGCTTCATCAGCTATACTGTACGTATGGGACAATTAAGCACAGAAATAGGAAGGAAATTACCCAACATCTATTGTCTCATGATGAGGACAGACATAGTTAGCCAGTCTTAAATGTACTAATCTCTCTGCTTCTCCACTTGTCAGGGAAATGGCTGGGCAGAGATTCACGTGTCATGCTGTGCCCAAAGTGAAGAGTATTACAGCCAGACATCAGGAAAGACGATAAGGGAGCTGCACATAAAACACACCTGGGCAGGGTAACTGGGCAGAGTAACTGTGGAGTAAGCTAAGATCGGCATTTACAGCCTGTCCATGGTTCCTCAGTAAACACACAGCCACTGGTATACACAGAGCAGCTCAGCCAGCCCTCTTCCACTGATGGTAAGACTACTGAGAGTTATTTCTTTTTCACTGCAAAGCATGTGTGTGCAAGCTGCTCTGGGAAAGCAGTATGCCCCAAACACACACCCTTGGTTATTAAGCAGTAACTAGTTGTTCATCCTTATCCCCCTGAGACCCAGCGAGATGGGACAGAAGAGGGGAGCACATGCAGAATGGAGTTCTCTTTTGCCAGACCACAAGTTACAGGAGCAGTTTGTGCCTCTTTATTGTACAATGGTGATCTACATTAGGTGCTCAATGCTACATACACTTAAACCAGGTTTACTGCAAAATTTCCTCGCCACATAGCTCTGGTATTCCCTTTCTTCCAGCCAGTAGGAATAAACTTGTCACAGCTGGAAAACTCTTAATCTCCCACACACACTCATCCTAAAGGAGCAGTGCACACAATTCATATATATTCTCAGTTTAGTGGTACTTACTTAGCTGGTACTTTCCCAAGATCTTCTGTCTTGGAAAACTTCTGTAAAAATATCAGTTACAGAGAAAACTCTCTTTAAAACAAAACAAAACAACAAAATCCACAACCAAGAAAAACCCATAACCCATATTTTTTTGCAGCTTCATCTGGAGCAGAAGTCTGAAATGCAGAGATAGTACAAAGAAAGGCTCTTTCTGATCACAAGCAAATCTATAAAGGGCAAAATTCCTTTTCAGATGCCATGTCTGTCCAAACTAATATTTTACCCTCTTTTACAATTAAAACACATACAGTGATCTTTACTGGAGAACAGGCATCACCTTTGGCACGTTGCTCTCTTAACCATCCACAGAGTTAATACCCTCATCTTGCTTGTCTCTGGCCTTGGCTGACACATGCTTCCCTGCCTACTTCCAAACATAATGATAATTTTCCTAAGTCACAGTTTTAGCTATGTCATTATTCCCTTCCAATACCATGATGGGGTCTGACTTCTCTATAGGATTGTCCTGGTTTCAGCTGGGACAGAGTTCATTCTCCTCTTAGTAACTGGTACAGTACTGTGGTTACAGGTTTTGTATGAGAATCGTATTGAAGTATTGATAACACACTGGTGTTGTAGTTGTTGCTAATTAGTGGTTACCCTAAATCAAGGACTTCTCTGTGACTTATGCTCTGCCTGTGAGGACCTGCACAAGAAGCTGGGAGGTAGTATGGCCAACAGAACTCACACAGAATGACAAAAGGGGTATTCCACACCACAGAACATCATGCCCAGTACATAAACTCAGGGAGTAACCTGAAGGGGAGCCAATTGCTGTCTGGGGACAGGCTGGGCATTAGTCAGCAGGTGGTGAGCAACTGATTGTGAATCACTCATTTCTCTTAAATCCTGTTACTTTCTCCCTCTCCTTATCATTACAATTATTATTATTATTAGCAGCAGCAACAGCATTATTATTATTATTATATTATTATTATTGTTGTCATTGTTATTATTATATTTTTCTGTAAATTATTACGTTGTACTTATCTCTATCCACAAGGTTTACATTTTCTTTATCACACTCCTCCCACTGATGTGTGGGGGAGTTAGTGGGCAGCTGTACTCAGTTGCCAGCTAGGGTTCAAACCGGACAAAAGATGAAACTACTTACCTCTACTGCACCATTCTACAAAGGACTCACCTTAGCTATCAACTCTAATTAGCACCAAGTGGTTGAATGACTTTTTCACTCATACCTGCACCTCTTTCCAGCTTTTCCTGCTTCATCAACTAGGTGATCTTCATAAAACATCCATAAATCAGGTTCACTCTCTTTCTTCATACCCCACCACAAAATTTGTCTGTTTCAAAGCCTGTGAAAAGCTTGACAATAATTAGGCTATTATAATACCACAAGTTCCACTTACCATTTCGACCAACATTTTCTCACTGCTCCATTTTGACCCCTTCTCTTATATTCACCACTTGTCTTGTACTCATACCGTAACCTTCTTCATAGCACACTTTCATGCTCGATTTTTTGTGGAACACTAAACACTTGAGACTTTGGTCTGCCACTTTTGTCTGATTACTACAAGGCTACTTGTAATATTAAATTGAGCTAAACTATAAGTTATACAGAATTTACATTTCTGCATGCTAATTAGCATGCTGACATGCATTCCAAGGCCACATTACACATTTGCATGTCCTATCAAGACTTTAGCTCAGCTGCTTAGAGCATGGTGCTAATAATGCTAAGCTCATGGGTTTGATCCCTGTATGGGCCACTCATTTAACAGTCAGACTCGATGATCCTTGTGGGTCCCTTTCCAACCAGAATATTCTGTGATTCTGTGATTCCACGACTTCTCTGTGATTTGTACTGTACATACACAGCTAAATGTACGGATACAACACACAGTTCTGTCCACTGCTGCTGCTGCTCCTTCTGATCAGAATACCCATTAGCTAAAATATGGTAAATGGATAAGAATGACACCACATTTGGGAAATTAAATGTTTCAACTACTGTGGGCCGTAGACTGCGTACCTCAGAATTCTTGTTAAAAAAAGCAAAACCAAAAAATCTTGTAATTGTACCAACACAGGAAACACAGAGGATCCTTCCTACCTCATTTTCTTAGATTATGAATGCCACATTCCCCTCTAGCAAACTGGAAATAAAGTTCAGAACAACAAAGTTCAATCCACTAAACAAATAACCTCACAAAATTTGGTTTCCTTTAACTACTGTTCATTCTACATATTTAGATTCAGAAATCTCTGGAAATTTTTTAGCTGAATGTGTTTGTGAGATTCTTTCTGGAACTGTTCCAGGGTTCTAACTGCACATATCTGGGCAGCCTAGTACAGCTCTTGTGAATGTTTCAAACTCTGTGAGTGATCTAGGTGTATAATTATGGTGAAAGCAATATGTAGGATATTTTTTGATTCATCTGAGAAACAAATATTTTGAAGGATGTTTGTTTGAAAAGCTAAGTCCAGGAAAAAAAACATACACGCACAAAAATAACCCAAAAAACCCCAACAACAACACTGAAAGAAACCCCCCATGAAACCAACAAACAAAAAAACCAAAACAAAAAAAACCAAACCAAACCAAAACCAAACAAAAAATCCATCAACCAAACAGAAAAAAAAAAAAAAAACAAACCCCAAACTGTACCAGGATTTTTCAGGTTACAGGACAAAAAAGACTGGCATATTTCCAAGTGCAATCCTTAAAATGTTCACAATACATAATTTCATTTCTACGAAGAACTGTGAACTGGAGCTTTGACTTCTCAACTTCAATGCAGTGTATTTGAGAAGAAAATTAATTTAGGTCCTAGAATTCTTTTAGCAACAGTAACAACACACATACACACAATATCCCCTTAAGAATATCTATGAAGAAAAACTACAACAAATTTCAATTATCACTCGCCTTGAGTAGTATGTAAAAATATTTGTTCTGATATCAAGCTTAGCAAATTTTATAGACATTTTACTCATTCTGTAAAAGACCGCAGCTCCACTACTTGGCATTTTCAAATGGAGCTATTTCCTCCATAACACTACACAGAGCAGTGAACAAATATTCCAAAACAACATAGAAAACAGACAGGAAGTGCATTCTGAATCAGAGGATTCAACACATAAAAAAAAAAAAAAAAGAAAAAGGAGGAAAGAAAAAACGGGGAAACCCCCTTTCCATTTCCTAAAAGGGAATTTTTTTAAAAATTTGGTTTTGTTCCACGGTTTTATTGGTTGTGTTGTTTCCTTTATCTGAATAAATTAATAATCTACAAACTAAAGAAACAAGGAAAGAAGAATTACGAAAATGCACAGACTAATGAACTTTTTTTTTTCATTTTTAAACTCTTCCACATGAAAATCTATTTGATAAGCTGTTATTTTTCTAGCAAAAATGTTGTCAAACTGACAGCACAACATCAAAAAATTAGAAAGATCAAATTAAACCTCAAATTTAGAAATAACCAGTAAAACAATGATCCCTGACTTTGGAACCGTGAATAAAATGTTTAGAGTCTTACAGTCTTTTAGTGTTAAACTTCATAAATCCTATTTTTTTTAGCAACACGTTTGAGTTATTAATTTCTAAAATTACATTATCAAAAAGCTGAGTAACAGCTGAAAACAGCCTCCAGCAGAATATTACACTGGATGAGATAAAGCAGTGATTAAAAACTAGTTGCTTCCTTGGTAGAACAAAAATACCTGGAGCACCAAAGAAAATCCCAGTCCAAACTTCAAGAACTATTTTGCTGTGAAGCAATATAGCTCCACTGACTTCAACTACACTGAATTACACCTCCTGAGGATCTGGATCATAAATCTTCACAGTGAAATAAAGCAGCTCTTCAATAGCATCCATAAATTCTGATAAAGACCCAACAAAATTCTGCAAATATAATCAGATATCACTGCTACATATTGGCTATAAAAATATTAACTCGTCTGCTAGACACATCACTAAACAGAAGAATTGTTAGGATTTTAAATCCTGCTTTGTGACAGGAGGTAAGAGCTGATAGGAATCACTCTACGTAATGATTTTGACAAACCAAAGTTATGTTGTACTGCCAACAAGATGCTTAGAGCCAATTTTGCCTTTGTGAAGAGCTGCAGTAAAAGTCCTGTAAACCACCAAAATTCTCAGACTCAGTTAAGAAATGGCACAGAATCTGGTCCTCCATACCTGAGTACAATTTACATTCAAGTGGATGATGTTTAGTCTCCATATTTTACAGCTATAACCAAGGTGTATGTCTATGTACTAGAATAATTTCTGATTAATAACTCTCCTCTGTCTCAGAATAGGAATAAATAAAAAAGAAGATAAAGAAAATGAAACTGGACTTAAAAAATCAAAGTTTCACCAGACACTTCTTCTATTTGGAATTTATTTGTAATGCAGAGGAAAAATCTGTTACCTAAGTTTACACCTGGAAGATGGAGATTCTGCACTCAGGATACGAGTGTCTGGATAATCACTTTGAGAGCTTCTTTAGCAGGGGAGTCACTTGCTAACTTGCTTGTTACTGGTGGAGAAAAAAAAGCCCAACTTTTAAAATAGCCATGAGTTTAGAGTGTCACTATCTCCAGATTTGCTTGTCTGAAAAAAGGTCACAAAATTTCAAACAAAATCCCAAAACAGACTCAGACTAATTCTATTCAGACAAGATGAACTACAACAAGAAGAGTTAATTTTGTAGTATCTCAAATGTCATTCTGTAGTAACCATCAGCAGATGGTGAATATTGGACCCTTTAGCCCCAGCAGGAAGTGTTTCAAAAGGAAAGTTTTTGGAGAACAAACATTCCAGTGGTACCCCTAAATTTCAGTTTAACAACTCAATTAATCAAAAATGTTGGAGCTTTTAAAACTCAAAAGCAGCTTAATGAGACATGATGACTTCTGAAAGAAGAAAATGAAGTTTCTGCTACAACCCATTAATATAACTTTCACCCCTGCCATCTTGTTGAAAAAATGATAGATACCTATCTGAATGTGACCTTCTTTGCGCCCTCAAATATTTGCAGAGAATTTCACACACTCAATATCTGCAAATTTCCCACCCTCAGCTCTTCATATGATGTTGGATTTTTTGCAAGTATTTTGACACAACACAACACCCAGAACAGGACCATCTAATCATGTGGGTTCCTTCCAATTTGGAATATTCTGTGATGCTGTGATTCTGTAAAGATAGGCTTCTTGTTTGATTGATGCAGGGGAAGCTCTTCTACAGAAGTGGCATTGGCAGCTGAGAGGACTCTATCTTATGGTCACCTCTAGAAGTCCACGCCAGTTTAGCACACTTTAAATGAGACAACACCAGCACAAAATCTGACTGACATTGGAAATAAGTCTCCCTTCTCTGTAGAAGCTGGATGCCAGCTGTTGGAGAGAAGCCCAAGAAGGTGGACTGTACTCTGTACCTTTGCATTGGCAACCAAGGACAAAGCATCAAGAGAAAATCATTACATCCATCAAAACTGAGAAGTTTTAGAATTAGTTCTTAGAACTGTTACATGCATACCTGTAAAACAGATACATCTGTGCAACTGAACAAGATATTACCTTAAACTCTGTTCTGTCAGGTTATTCACAGGAGATTGCTCCAGGACTCTAGTCCTCACCCCTAGCATCCTAAAACCTGTGTAAATAACTAGAGAAGATTTTCTTCTAATAAATAATCCAAGATAATGCTCTCAGTGTCCTGATTACGTACAGCTATAATATGTATATCTTGTGTTAGAGCCTACGTTCTCTTGTACGTCCACACAGAAACATGGACTGGGCCCCTTTGTGAAGGAAGAGAAGAAAAAAGAAACAAATCACCACAACAGCCCTATATAGTTGAGAAAATGCATTACTGTAGGCTGGTGTCACAGCTCTTAAAACATAATCATTTCATAATTTTATTAGTTAAATAACTATGAAGAATTTCTGCTTGATCTCTCACATGTCAGCCTGTGGTACTGCAGGATGTTAATTCATAGAACGGAAATAAATGGTACAATTATTCTAACTCTACCAAAAAAAAAAAAAAAAAAAAAAAAAAAAAAGAAAAAAGAAGCAATAATAAATTACTTCTTTCAGTCATGAAGAAATGAGAAAATAAACAAGCACAGTTTGAAACAACACCCAAAGGTATGCTGCTTCAAAATCATCTGGTCAATAATGCACTGAATGGTTTTACTGATAAACAAACACAAACAGGCTCCCTACCCATAGCACAAACAAGGTTCTAGTTCTGCAAGATACATAATTTTAAACTCACGGTATTTGTAAATAAATGCAGATTTGCCTTTAAAACCTCAGTTAAGCAATTAGCACAACTTTAATGCATGCAGTCTACATGATCACTACTGAATTGCCCAAAGGTTTTTTCAGACATGTTTGATTCTTATTACCTGTAAGCAAGGAAGCATGCTAAAATACTTTGCAGATTGTAGAATAAAAGATGTCAGTCAGACTTAATTTATTTAAAGCTCTTTGAAGAACTGGGGCACAAAAACTGAAAGTCTTTCTGTTAGGTGTAGGCAAAGCATTCAATATAGTTTGATTGTTTGATTGCTCTTCTGCAATGCAGCCATATCTTAGATATACTGCTGTGGTCATCAGACGGTGATTATGAGGGGAAAAAAAAAGTAATAGCAAAAATCTCACACAAAATCTTGATCCTCACTTGCAGCTAAAACCTTCTGCTGAACATTTTTCTCAAGCTACCAAAAAAACCAAACAAAAAAACCTTCCATATTTCCAGGTTATTTTTGCTCTTATGTGGTATAAATTTTGTCATAATTGATATGGGAATTGAAGTTAAAAGATTATTCATACAGCTTAATGAAAATTCTGTATTATTTCAAAATTTGTACTGTTTCAAATGCTTACATGAAACTTATAGATGTAAGTTATGTAGAGAAGTAAACAACTAAATATATATGTATATAGTTTTAAAATACTCTCATATAAGTGAATCAATTAATTCTTATAAGGAAACAAGAGCTGATGCTCCATGAGGGCTTCAGATAGGTCTCTTAAGTACAACTTCAGCAAAACATAAATCAACTGACTGCCATCAATAGATCAGAACTGCAGCTTTTCTCATCAATACACTGTTGTTCATAACAGTTTAGGTTGTTGCAGCAAAAGGTAGGCTGAAGCAGGATAATCTCCTTTTAACTTATCCCTGACACTACAGAAGGAAAGGTAAGAAAATTAGTAATGGATAACTTGGGAATCGTTTTAAAGACTCTTTCTTGTAGACAGGAGTTTCAAGAAGCTGGCTAGATTATAAATACCTCAGCAATGATGGCTTTGACATCTTTTATGGTATAAGATTTGCATCTTGGCTAAGTGAATATGAAAAGATCCCGGTAACTCTGTCTAATGCACACAATTACAACAGCTAAAAAGTTAATGATGGTTACTAGAAAGAACTCTCTCTATCCAGGTTCTACCTCAGTCTCAGCTTCACATTCCTTCCTTTCCATTTTGTTTTATCTGACTTGTCATCTCTAAAACCTTGTATGTGTTGACATATATATCATACAGCACACAAGGTAAGGCAGCACTAATATGAAGCAAATCCCTCACTCAAACAGGAGAAAATTCAATCCTTTCCTACCAGTGCAAGGAGGGGTTTATTTACCCCACCACAATGACTTCTGTGGTCATAGTGCTGGCTCATTATATAAATTACTACAAAACATACATACCCAGCAATCCTCAGAGGAAACCAGAAATCATCATTAACTGATGCATAGCTGAAAAAAAGAGCTGAATTTGTCCCCACAGGCACTATTTGTGCATCCATGCACTTAATATTTCACATCACATCTGACTGTTTGAGTAAATAAAGTGACATTTTGATTATGGAACATATTAGAGACTGAAAGCAGTTTTATTGATCTATCAAAACATTTGAAAGATGGATTACTACCGTTTCAAAGTCATTTCTTTCAATAGAGGTGTGGACCCAGACTGCTGTGGTCCATGGCAAGTAGGCAAGCACAAAGCCTGAATAGTCTCGTTTAGATATGCGACTCTAAGACTCATTAAGTGATGAGAACTGTATATGTCAAGGAACCATTTCCCAATGTTTGCATTCTGCAGTGATGCAGCTCACTTTTTATAGGGCCCTAAAAGATTCTTCCTTCATATTCTACCCTTGGAAATTTCAAGGGGAAAAACAATGTAGCAACACTGAAAATCCCCTAGTATCCAATAATATATGTCCAGTAACGAAACGAAGCCAGATCCATTACAATCGGGTGCATAACAACAACCAGCCAATTTAAATAAGTCACTTCAGGCTGGCTTCACCAGGAACCCTCTTTCCCACCCATTACTTCTAAGTCCAGCAAATGGGTCTTTCAGATCTCACAGTTAAATGACAGCCATTTGCCTTCCAAATTGTGCTGCTATTCATGCCTCACAATTTAGAGCCTCCTAAGGGTCCCTAAAGGTCTCAGAAGTGTGGGAGGCAGAAACAACGCACATATCTTCAGCAATGCAATTTTATCACTGTGATCTCTTGAAATTGTAGTCTCACCATTATCAGACCCCTTAGTATAATTACCTACAGAGCCAAGGGTGGGAAGAAAGTACAGAACAGAATGTAACAAAGAGCAAAATCCTTTGAGAGGTGTCATGGCCTTTGTGTAGTGTAGAGATGAAGTTTCGTAAGAGCTGAAAGGGAAGGTTAAAAATAAGATAAAGGCTCAAGATAGGGACCTCTTATTAGATGTATTAAGTAGCATTTCAGGATAGAAAAATGACATGAGACAATCATCAGGAAGCAGACCAAAACATGGAACAAGAAATACAGCGATTATGTCACATGCTTCTACAAATACGTGCAGCACAGAAGGGGATCTTGAGTTTCTCTGCAAGTTTTGGTTCACACGTTTTCACTCAGCTTCCTGAGGACAACAGTGAAAGTACTTCCTCTTGTAAAGAAAAAACCCAAAACTCATGGAATAGTAAGAAAGTGCAAAAGAGAATAACTAATACCTTCTCCTATTGCCGGTGTCACTCTTCCTGAAGGACAGAGAGGAGAAAGGTCCCTCCAAGTTGCAATCCTTATCCAAACCTCCTGTTCCTAGGACAACACTGCTTTCTGTCTTCCCTTTCAGAGGGCCAAAAATAAACTTTAAAGCTGACCTAGATGTAGCTTGGCATAAGGGTCCTATTTTGACTTCCTTTTTTTGCATTTATGGCAACATACTAAGATCTTCACATATAGATCTCATTCCAAAATCTAGGTCCAACTTTTTTCTCATGAGTTTGAGATTTTTTTGGTAGTTTTAGTTCTGAATCAAAAGAAAAGGGAGAAATCATGAATATAACACTTCTGAAATGGGGAAAAAAAAGCTGTGGTGGAATTTATGTCAGCTGAAGAGAGTTTTTCAATGACAATAAAGATAACACTTTAAAGAAAATAAAATATATACTCCATTGTATTCTAAAAGGGAAAAATAATTTCAAATGTGATGATTATCAGGAAGTTACCACATGAAGACTTGTTCTCCAGAAATCTCAAAAGCAGAGAAAGTCAGCTTATTGTGATGTTATCATTGTTCTGTGCCTCATTCTTCTCCAGGAGTAAGCAAGATAGCAATGCCCCCCATCATCATTATTTCTAGGAAGAGAAGCCATTCCCACAAAGAAAGTCATACCTACTGGGACCCTTCACGTGCAAAATTTAGTCACCAGCCCAGTATTCTAAGTAAATAAAAAAATACCATTTACTTTAATGGACTATTTGAATATTTCTTTCTAGAAAAACAAAAAATCCAAACCAAAACAAAACAAAAAATTCCACTACCATCATCTGGTACTAGAGGAAATAAAAGACCATAAGAAGGAAGGAAGGAAGAAAAGTGTTCTAAGCACAAAGGGTGGAAAAAGATGTGAAGAAGTAGCCCATCTAGAGTTCCCTAATGAGAACTGGAAAACTGACTTCATTTTCTTTAGGTTTCTGCAGCTAGTGAGGATGGGGAGGGTGTTTGTGTGTATATACGCGCATTTTTTTTTTATAATTGAAGTTCTCAAAAAAGCAGACAGCAGAAACTACAGTCCTAGATGCCAAACTCTTTTTTGATTGAGATACAAATATGCTGAAAATAATCAAGAGTTTCCTGGCTTTAGTCTTTTATTCACCACAGGATACCTTCAGTTAAAATTCCATACTTTACTGTAAAGTTTTAAATATTAATCCAAAATTCATTATCAATATTTGAGCTACATAGTACCAGATGTTTCCAACACTTAGGAAAGGTAAAGTAGGAAGCAGAATGGCACATAAAGCAACTGGAATGGAACATGTAAATTAGCTTCATTGTACGAAATGCATTACTGTTCAGACTGCATGTGTTCCACCAGCAGCTCACTGGGCTAATTTGCTCCTAAACTGCTGTACTGTGCTCGCAGATCAGCTGGTCAGAGCATGGTGCTAATAATGCCAAGCTTGTGGGTTTGATCCCCACATGGGCCATTAACTTCAGAGTTGGACTTCGTCATCCTTGTGGGTCTCTTCCAACTCAGAATATTCTGATTCTGTGATTTTATTCAAGAAGGACCAGGAATTATGTTTATCAGTGAAAAGTGCTTATTTACCATCCACTACAGAGAGATCACACAAATCTAGTAAACCTTTGGTTCACAGGAGCTAGATGCCTTATAGCTGAGTCAACCTGGTCTTTTTAAAAAGAGGTACATTCCTCTGACACACAGCGAAGTATTTACCACTGGTTTCATGTTCTAAACACCATTTAAACTAGGCTGTAAACACCTATTCTATACTGTAGAGATTAAATAAGTAGATAAAGGTATTCATTGTTATATATTGTAAACAAGAACGGTTAGTCCATTGTTTTGTCTAAAGATATTTCCATAAGAGATAATTTCAAGAGCCTGAAATTACTACCTGGAGAGTATAAGATAGAAATAACCAAAGATGAATCTCTGCACTGCAGAAGCAGTGTTATCACTCTAGTCATGAGACTGGAAAAGAACATTCAGTTTAAAAATTCACTGCAAATTCAATAAGGTGTCCCACAAATCCATTAGAATATTAACTGTAGTCCTTTCAGACAATGTACCCGTGCTAAGGTCCAGGCCTGTATCAACACTGCTGGTTGCAATATCAATTGACCTTACTTGTTCCCTGCATTTCGTTCTAGAGAACCTTGTCACATAATCTTTTTTCCCCTCTGACTGATGTGCTTTTAACTAAATGGGTTCTTTGTGGTCTTCAGCAAGACTTCATTTTCATTGGTTTCAGTAAGCCACCCTCTTTAAAATGTATTGATGTTCATACCTGCCCTGTCAGACATCCCCGTGTGAGCGCCCCTCAGACAGCCAAGCTGCAAAGACAGAACTGCTGAACACAGAATCTGTTGCCTGGAAGGAGATAGTTTAAGGCTCTGCAAATTTACTGTACCATCAATCCAGGTCTTTAATATAGTCTCAATATTTTTTAACACCTGTTTCAGTAAATCATTAAACCCAGTGTACAGGATAGTTTTGAGGGAGCCAGAGCTGGTTTATCAGTTCCAGCCATCAGGATAAAGACTACAACTGGAAAAACAAAATGTGTGGCCAAAGTGTTGTCTTACTGGCCACAAAAACAGCAGTCTAAGAGCCAGGAAAAAAACTCACCAATGAAGACAACCAGGACAGCCTAACAGCTCTGCTGATGTGCACTAAGTTTGGCAAAAGTGGAAGGGCTGGAAGCATGCCCCATCCACCTGATAGGTGGTATTTGCGTGCTGTGATCACCAGGCATCGTTAAAACAAGGGAAATGATCTCCAGACCTTCATTTCTTATTCACAAGCCAAGTCTGAGCATCCTCAAGGTGCTCCAAAGACATTTAATTTTTGCAACTTTGTGTTCCCCAAGTTCAAGCCAAAATGAATTAAAACTCAAAGCAAGGTTTGAGCATTCAGAACTAAGAACTGGGAATGCTTTGGACTGGGCTTAGTAAGAGAATTTATCCCTAGGCTGGTCATTAAATTAAGGAAACTCCTTATTCTGACACCTAAAAAAAAAGGAAGACATCTAACAAAATCATCTGGGCCTTCCGTGAGAAATGGGGCACCAGCTTTAAGTGGTGGCTAGAAGAGGAGAAAAGTAGACCATTAACATTTGTTAGTCTAATTGAAATCCAGAAATGAGAACTATTTTTTACTTCTATAAAATTTTAAAAACTGCTCTAAACAATAATAAAATTCTTCCAAATATAAGCATCTTAAATGAGCTACATAATGTTCCATGCCCTAATCACCACTGCAACAAGAAATTGCTCAAATCGCTTTTGAGCCAGATTTGTCAGTCACGCTGCTCTGTGCTCTGAGTAACAATGATCTGTGCAATTAATATTAACCCTTCCAAGGCAGCTCGGAGTTCTAAAGTTCTGTGTGCTTCTGTCATTGCAGAAACCCAAAGCAATATTAGAGTGTTTATACAGAGCATGCATGTGACGGAGAGAAGGAAATGGGGGTGAGTGTAACAGAGAAAAAAAGAAAAAAAGTTTTGCAGCCAAAGAAAGGCCAGGAACAGTAAGATAATTAGGATATGTTTTTTACAAGATTGCAACAGCCTGAATTGTTCCCCCCATTTTATGTTTAATTACAGTTTTTATTGCACTTATAAGAAATTCAGCTGCTGAAATAATCTAAGGAGCCAAGAATAAAACATTTCTCCTCCATTCTCAGTATCTTTCAGCTCAGCCATTACCAACTCTCTCCTTGTAAAACAAAGATGGAACAAAGTATTATTGCACTCTTGTTGAAGTTAGATTCTTAGATGTCATTATTATTCTCAATCCTCATGGAAATCCTGGGATAAGAGATGAATGAAGGAGACACAGGGGCATAAAGAGGATAGAAATTTTTTTCTCTGCATCTTGATGTGTCTCTCCATTGTAAAATTATCGCTTACATCAATAAAACACACATCAGGTGATAATGAATGTATAGAGACATTGCAGAGGGAAAAATCACGACTCCAGTACACATGAACCATCAGTTTCCTACATATGCTCAAAATTGTACACCGTATGCTGAAGCATCCTAAGAGACATTAACTCACTGGAAGTGCAGGGAAGGGACAGGAAGGAGTACCTACCATGCCATTCCTAAAGAGCATTCCAATCTGCTAAATACTGATTATCACTAAGCCTTAAAGCACAATATCCAGCACAATACAAAACTGCAGGTACTTAATATCTGTGACCAGATGAAGAATTAAGTCTGCACACTGCCAAGCAGTGTGTGGGAACAAACAGGCCATTCAACAGGCTTCATGCACCTGTCACACAGTATTTCTAGGCTTTGATCTAGAGCCCTGGCCCATGTGGACAGTCATACTGAAATCAATAAAATTTATATCAATAAAAGTTAGTGGACTGTGCCAGTCATAGCCCAATGGCAGGAAAACTGATTACAAAAGCAGTCACTTGCATTCAGGCTGTGCAAACAAGACTTTTCTTTCAGGAATTCTGGGGATACAGTTGGAAAAGGGGAAAATGTACTCTCCTTTAGACTGAAAGTTAAAACTCAGCTTGAAGGAAAGAAACATACACTAATACACTAAAACTTACAGAGAATTTAATTTCTCATGATTGACTTGATTCTTGTCTGCTGCTGTCTTCTGCATAACATTACCCCTAGTCTCAGATTTCCCCCAAAAACGAATAATAAAACTATTTGTCTACTGAAAAATGTCAGTGAAACACTCAGAGTAGCTGAAAAATACAAGAGGAATTTTACCTACAATACCTTCACAAAAAGCTATCTTATCTAAAGAGACAAACATTCCATTTTAGCCTGATTTAGCTTTAGTTTTTACCAGAATTCAGCTCAAGAGAAAAGTTCCCGACGTCATACAGTCTGAAAAAAAAAAAAAAGGAGCCCAAGCAAATAAATAAGCAAAGCAATTTTCCACTATGACTGAGGAAACAGAGGAAAATTTGTAAGTGAAACAAAAAAAATGGAAGTTGAAAGAAAAATCGGTGTTCATTATTAGTAGACTGCAGAACAGAACATTAACTACAGAAAATGAAAAGATGCTCAGTTCTTCCTTCAAGATCAAGCATTCAAGGAGGGAACCATACCAAGTTTTCTAACAACCTTAGCATTGTCTAGACAGCTTGGGAAATAAGGAAGAAAACCACTTACAAGTTCTGTGATGACTTCATGTGTCTTTGACCATCAAAAATGGGTACATTCCAGGAGAAATAGCTCAGTAAGTAATATTTAGGCATGAAAATAGAAGTTTGATCAAACTGGCCTTGTCAAAATGTTCAGCAGAAATCAGTTTCAACTGTCCCCTGGAACATGAATAGAAGCCTTTTGGTGAGAGCCAAGGTTAGCCATACGCCTGAGGCTTTTTACCTTCTAGGCAACTGACTGAATTTTCCAAAGACTAAGATGATTAGGAAAGGGGCAGAAAACCTGGTTATTCTTTGGAGAATTTTCAGAGCATTGTTAATAATGGTCAGCTTTAACTTAAGAGAGTCTATCACAATGAGTGTTCGGCAGAATGAAAAAGAGAAAGAAAATTATTGCCTGTCTCTTACCTAACAGTATCAGCATTTCCACTTGGCATTCATCTCTCTGCATTTTTCACTTTCCCATAGTATCTGCAGGCACATCTTGAAATAATGGAGTTTACAAACCAGCTATCCCATCCATAATCCCACCCGGCTGTGGCGTTAGCTCATATTTACAATTGCATTGTGTTTTAACGCCCTTATCTATCAGATGCTGTTAAAGCAAATTGGGGAACAAACATTAAAGAGGAAGAAAATTCAAGTGGTGCCAAGAAAAAAAAATTCTGAATCTGAAGAAGAAAGCATAACTAATGGGTATATGAATTGGAGACATCACAGCAAGCCTAGTTCAGCCATTCAGAGAGCTGCATTATCTGTGCTGTGCAGTTTGGTGACAAAATCAGTGTGGTCCTCTGGGCACAAAATCTTCCACTGCCTATGTGAGAATACCTCTGATCTTCCCACTGATCGTTTCAGATTTTATCTCCTCTCAGCAAATTTTATTAATCTTGGATTTCTGGAAGAAATGGAGCAGAAGGCAGGGTACAGCCTCCGACTGAGTGAGGCAATGACACATTTAATCAGCGGTACAACAAAACTCAGGAGCATGACTCCTGTAGCCAGCTCCACTAAAGGGGAAAGCAAGCATCCCTCTCCATGCCTCAGAACACCTGTATGCTTGGGGTATGGCGTGAATCAGATATAAACCTGAGTCAAGGATTTTTCATCAATGAACAGAAGAACACCAAGGTTCACTTTTTCAGCATTATATTTACTCTTCCTGTGAAGATGTCAAGGATGAGATACCATTTTCAGCTTACACTCTTATACCTCTAAACTTAGAGCCTGGTTAAATCTTGGTCACAATCACCTGTGTATGTAGGTCTCATGGGCCCATTGATAACCATCAAGAAGTAGCCATCCCTATCTATCTCAAGTCTCTTATTTATAATGGCTGCTTACTGAAATAATACATCTTTCAAAACACAATTACAAAAGATTAAATGATAACTTGTCCAGCTCTTAGTATATTCTCAAGTAAGATAGAACAAAATGCAAAATTCTTTTTGACTCTATTTAGTCTTTGCATTTAACTTAAAGATACAGATTTTTCTTGGTAACTTGCCATTCCATTTCATTTTCCCAGACATTAGCAGAATCTGTTAACAGTTGAACTCTTGCTCATGTACTTAAACCTTCTGCAGTGTCATAATATCCAAACTTTTCTTAGATGAAATATCATTACCTTTTATGTCCCATAAGAATTTTTAAAATCAATAAATAAATAATTGTAAGATTGTGAGAAACCCAAGCTTCTCAGTATGCATTAACTTTGTACAGATCTAAATTCCTTTAATTGCTTTAAACTGGGAAGAAGATGGAATATAAACTCTATAAATATCTGGAAGGATTTTTCAACAGGCTTTCACTTATACTTGCACAGAGCTACCGATGAATTTTTCAGCAAGGCACACACTAGTTTCAGAGGGCCCAAGGAAAAGTTAATTTCCTGATATATCCTAGGCTGTATTAGCTTAATGAGTGACAGCTTTCCCTCCCCTTCCTCTAGCTTCTCGAAACAGGTCTGGAGCAAAATACCCTTCTTGCCTTAAAGTGGATGTCTGTAGGTCCTGCCCTTTACTTACTAGAAGTAGCTCCTACATGTCTTTAAACCTGGGGAAAAAAACAACCAAAGAACACCCC
>VYXC01000743.1:1639864-1722818 GCA_013397175.1 Platysteira castanea
CCCCCCCCAAAAAAAAAACCAAAACAAGAACAAATTTTAAAAAACCCCATCAACCAAAAACCCCTATAGTTCAATTAACATAGCTACAAAGCAAGAGTGTTGCTTTTCTCTCTCCCTGAGACTCACCTCCAACAGGATGCTGAAGGCAGCAGAGATCCTAACAAACCACTTCCCAGTCACCCATCTCTTTCCAGTCAGACACCGGACAATGTCAGCCTTGTCTTTGTGCCATGGCAACACTTGACTAGATACAGCAGTGAGTGGGGAAAGGTGTTGTTCTGAAATTCACTCAGTCTTGTCCTCTCCACTTCTGTCAGAGATTATTGTCTTCTTCCCCTTCCAAAACCATATTCCGACTGGTCATGATACAAACTTAGGGCAACTAAACCAAGTAACAGTTTCTCTGTAGGCACTTTCAGTAAGAATGGTACAAAGCTGTTGTAGTGGAGAATAAAAATTAATTTGCTGGAAATTCATTTGCATTCAGTATTTCCAGGATGAATAGAAGAAAGGGGGAGCATATCTTGGCAAAAGGGTGTCAATATCATCCGTTCCTACTGCTGTTCCTAACCAAGTCTCACATGTGTCTCAGAAGTCTGCCCTAAAGAAGGAAATGAAACTCTGGGACAAAACTGGTGTTTGAATTTCCCCTTTCAGTATGAGAATTACATTTTTTACAGTTGATACACTCAATAGAACATTTGAATTGGTGAGGAAAAAGTGAGGCATTCTGCACTGGTAACGCACTGAGAAACAAGAAAGGCCAGTTCGGGATTACTGGTTCATTATGCAACCCAGATAACTTTGGGTATAACATAGTATAGTTTGTTGGGTTTATGGTGGGTTCTGTGATAAAGCGTCTCATCTTCATTAAGGGATAAGGAGAAGTTGTCACACGTGTCCTTGTAGCTAGGAGCAATAAAGAAAAGACACTGAGCAGGAAGCAGCACTTTCTTCTTCTCAGAAGGAGGGTGTTAACTTCTATCAGATGTCCTTGGACATTTGAGATATGCAATTCAATAACAGAAGGAATTTTGCTATCCAGTATTTTGCCCATGACTGTAAAAATGCCTCCTCTAATTTAGCCAAAGAAAACATCTATATTAGAAAGCTGGGGATAAGTTGTTTGCTTCTTGTGGCATGAGACTTATAAATGAAGGGGGAGGATTTGGAGGGAAATGAAAAGAATAAAAAATACAGTCTGAGAGAAGGCTGAGAGAAGGATTTTCTTTTCCTCAAAAAAACCAAAAACCACCAAACAACCAAAAAAAAAAAACCAAAACCACCCCACAACAAATCCAACTAGATATAATTAGGCTAACAGACACAACAACAACAACAAAGAAAAAACAAACTAAAATAGAAGACCAGGCTCTGTAACTGAATTCAGTTTTGTCAGTTTTAATGTTTATTTCCTCACAAATAAGCAATCATGCTAAAGCACTCTTGAAGTGGGTTTTGTAGAGGATTAATTATTTTATGTTACATTAGCTTTTCCACTACTTGTTTAAAAGAAAAAAAAATAATTTTAACCAGTAGTCTTTTTAAACCAACATTTAAATTACCACTGGGTGCAAGCCTCTGTAAAACTACCCTTCATTCCAGCACTACATTCCACTCCTAAGAGCCAAGGGAGACATGAGTGTTTCATGAGTTGTTCACTTTTGAAACATCATGTCTCCTGCCTTCTCTCCTTCTTCAACATCCTGACAGGATAATGGGCAATAGGAGATCACAACTGCTCCCACTTTGACCCTGCTTCCCTCAGCATCACCAGTTTCTTCTTTCCAGCTTATAAGGGAAGAACATGACAAGTCTTATTTAAGGACGTGAGAAGTTTGCAAGCTGTAATTATTCTGTTCCCACAAAAGCTACTTTTTGCTGATTTTCTGGGCAAAGCAACATTGAAAAGTCTTGAAGCAACTCCTGCAACCTCTCTCTGTTCCAATCAGCTAGCAAAGAGGCTTCTTATCTCTTTGAGAAGATCATACTGTACTGGAACAGTTTTTCAGTACTGGAAAACCACTTCCAAACAACTGAGATTCAAATCTGAAAAATTTGAAAAATTTAAACTAATATTAGGAATTCAAGTAAATGACCAACACTAAACAAAATTGTTTTTCTCATCAAAACCCTGCCAGATGCACATCCAGTCATGAAAGCCTGCTCTAGGGACAAAACCGTATCTGGCTAATCCTGCACAATCAGATAAAGTAATAGAAAAGTTAGGCACGGTCTGTCCTTTGGAACAACAGCATTGGTGTGAAAATTTCCATTGGTTACACTTGAAGAAATGTAGCTAAGTCTGTGGGGGTTACACATGTGCCATGAAGAGCAAATTACAGTAGGACTGTATTACTCCTGATTAAAATAATCCAGCCTGATATTCAAAGAAAGGACTGAGTTTAGACTGATGCAGCACAAAAAATTTCCAGGCACCTAGTTTTTAGCCAATGAAGACTGTGCCTACAACTTCTATAAGCATAAGAGCAGTCTGTTTCTCTTCAAATATCAGGGTTGGATTAGTCTTCAGTTTTAAAGCAATGTATAAATTCTTGGCAAAATCAATCCTTAATTTCTTATCTCAAGTTATACTGGCTGCCTAAGTCAGAAGAAAAGGAAAACAAAACAAAATGCTCAAAAAATTTGTACTAGAAATAAACAGCTTCTCTTCTTTCAGGCTATGCATTGAAAGCCAGCCTGAACCAGTACCTAGAATAACGTAAAACTTTAGGTTGAGATGGAATGGGATGGGCACAAAAGCAGCAGGAGCTCCTTCTCTGCTTCTCATCTCATTAGGGAAATGAAAGCCAGGATCTGACTCGTGGACAAAGAGAAAGCTTCAGGTAGTCAACAATTTTTCTGACTGCTGCCCCATTGGCCAGACAGGCAATTATAGGTGTGCCCTATAGCTGTACAATGCTGACCACACACCTCTTACGGCAGCACATGCAGCAGGAGTTTATATCTGACCAAGCCCATAAACTTTGGGGCTGATTCTCTGCAAGCTGTAGGTCAGCCCCAAGAGCTAAAAGACAAGGGGAAATTGACAACTATAGACTAGGCAAAGCAGCTGAGAGAAACTGGAGAATTTCCAGAAGGCAAATGATCTCCCCAAAGCCTTCCTAAATCACTTTTGCTGGAAGCTCTGGGATGGGTGCATTTTCCCTCCTCTGCCCTATCCCAGGCTTCTTCTCCAGCTACATGGAGGATATAATGGAATCAGTGCGCTGTTTTTCCAACAGTACAAAACTCACATTAAAAAAAGTAATGAAGTAAAAAGAAGCCTCTTTAATAGCGTTAAAGATTTGTTTCCAGGCAGACTGCAGGTGTCAAGCTCAGGCAGATTTAGAAAAACTTGTAATATCTTCATGCACCACATCTTCCAGGGAATGAAGTCTTCCCTCCAGATGACAGCAATACCACTCCAGTGTCACATGCTCCTTTCTGCTTGATCAAACCTGGTGACATTTACAGAACCAAACAGAAATACCTGAGCAGCTCAAGGAAAGACACATTCTTCATGTTAGTAGAAGCCAATTAGATACTGTGGGAACTGCTGTCTGCAAAAAAATAAGAGAGTACCAAAACATGCAATAAGGGAAATAGTCTTGCACATGACAGCACATCATCTGGATGCTCCTGGAAGCAGGAGCAACAGGGAAATAACACATACAACTGCAATGAAGATTCAAGACACCAGAATAATATATGGATAATCAAATGGAAACACAGAATAGGGTGCACAACAGCTGAAAGCTTTCCCTTCAGCCTCTCTGGCTCTCTTCCTTTTCTCTGTACATTTGTGGAGAAGCAAGACAAGGTCCAAAAAAGAGGAAAAGGCTACATCAATACGAGTTGATGACTGCGAGCTGCCCTATTAGGAAAAATAAGGACATTTTTCTATATCTGACAGGCCTGCTTTGACCTTCACAAACATTATCTTCCTGGAATCCCTGATATAATAAACCAATAGTCACCTGTCAGAAGTGCCAGTTGATAGGACAGAGGTAGTGTCTGACCAAAGACTGTTAAGAAAGTGACTTTCACTTCACAGACAGGAGATTGTTAGGGTTTTAGTCGGTACTTCACAAATGAGCTCTGCCACTCTCTGGGCTCTTTTAGCTATCAGAAAATGTAGCTCTACACACGTGCCTAAAAAGTCGTATAATTTCAATATTTAGCCTATTTGGAAAATTTCTGTTACAGAGAATAATAAGGAGCACAGCAAGCCCACAGCTACTTGTCCTGGTTAGGTGCACGTTTTAAAGCTTGTCCATTTTTTCTAGCGTCATTTGGAAAAGAACTGCAGACCCTTGCTCCCACCTGGGTTTTTAGACTTGGCAGGTATCTTAACACTCTCTCTGGGCTCCAGCTCAGTGCCTCTTTGCTGGCAGTGTGCAGTGACTCTGTGCAGCTGTTTTTTCCCCACTGTTTGTCAGTACACGCGCTCTGGGCTTCCTGCTGCCATCTGGCAATCAGTGTGAGATCACAGCTCCTGCTCCCATGAGGCAGAAACCACAAGACAAGGTCACAGATAAAACAATACCAGAATACACAAACCTTTGTGTAGCTGCACCACATGCTGTTTGGCATTCCTGTGACCCAGTTTTTACTTTTTTGTAGCAATTCAGTCAATGATTTTGCTACAGTAAATAAGCATGAAATGAATTTTTCACAGTTGTTTACCAATACCACAAAATCATACAGCTCAGGAAGTCTTGTAGGTCCTAACAGAAGTCAGTTCATTTGTATTTAATCTTTGTCAGGTGGTTTCATCTAATATCAAACAGAATTGCATAGAATATTTTCCTTTATTCAGAAATCATATTGCTGGTGTCTCCTTATTATTTCTTCAGAGTCTAACAAGTGCATTTCTGCTCTGGTTTCCTCAGGTACTTGGAGGACACTACATCTCTTAGCATTTCCACTACAACTCATTTCTTATATACCTCAAACATTTTGTATAGAATTACAAGATCACTGAGTTTGGATGGGATTCCTGGACATTGTTTTGCATAAATAGATAAGGACAATATAGGAATAACAACAAAAGCGGATAACTGATGTACAAAGGAGAGATTTTGGTACCCTTAACTTGCAGCAATCTGACATAGTCACTAGGGTGAAGGGAGAGCTCAGTGTCATTTAGGTTGTCCGGACCTGACAAGGTCAAGAGGCAATCAAACCACCAGAAGGCTGGGCTGAGCATTTTAAGTAGTCGAAGACAAACGTGTACAAGAATGTGTTTTAGAAACAAAACTTCTCATCCAGCATTTCACGTACTGCATCTTAAATTGTCTTAATCAAAGCTAGAAAAACAAAAACCCACTAACAAACAAAATGAGTTTTTTCTCATTGGTTCCAGACAGCTATTTTCTTGCTTTAAATGTGACAGCAATAACCCAATATACTCATGCAATTGCTACAGAATGGGAGAAAACAATGAAGGCTTTCTTTGCCATGTGCAGTACATTCAGAATTTATCACAATACACATTACTCTCACCTAAGAAAAAATTTTCTTATAGTAATTTTCAATGAAACTTTGTACAACTTATTCCTTAAATAAAACTGATCTGTCAACTTTTTATCTAGTGTAATGGAAAATTCAGATGAGAAAGCCAAAGTTTTTTAAACATGTCAAGCATCTTTTCCCCTAAATGTAGAGTAGTCATGGAAGCTATTACTATACAGCATGGCTGAAATACTTTTTTGGTTGAATGGAGTTTTCTTAATAGTTTGTGGTCACATTCAATTTCTAGTGCACTGCTCTTCCAGGGGTATCAGGCCCTTCATCAAAGTAAACATGTGCAGTTCAGACACTCTTTAGAGTATACATCTTTCCCTGTACTCTTGATTAGTGATTACTTATAAAAAAATTATAAATATGTCAAGTCTCTGTAATTTTGTGAAGGCACATATTCACTCTCAGAGTTGAAAATATCTCCTCTATTTATTTTTATTTATTTGAAAGGACTGACTCAAAAGGAATTCAGTCAAGATTTTATAACCAAAGCCACACATAAGATGCAAACCTGAGTAGTCCCTTCGAATGGTGAAGACATTCAGAGTCTTGAATATGGTACTGATTTCTTCACTAGAAATTGCATATGTCAAAACTTGAAAGAAACCAGCAAGTATCTGGGCTTGTTTCCCTGAATTATCACCAGCACTGAGACTGCTCTTTCTGTGTACATTTAATTCTGGTACTGCGACATTACTAGTGCAAATCATCATCCACACAGACGCTTCACTGGTGTGATAAGAGCTATGATTAAAAACAGAAGTCTGAGAAAACGAGAGGGAGAATTTTTTTGCCAGCTAATGTTAGTATATGTTTTCATCACTACCACAGAATTTGTCCTGTATATCATACAAGATGATGAAGCCAGAAGAACTCCCTGCAGCCAAGACCTGGCAATAGGAATTTACACAGGCCCTCAAGAGTAATGAGGGTCAATTTACTTTATATTTCCCTGGGAAAATAACCAAGATTCATCATGTATATATTTTATTATGCTTAACATATTTTACTGGAAGACAGAATCTTTGTAAATATACTTCCCTCTTTGCAGTATTCTGCTAAATTTAACTTTGACCTTAATCAAACCTGAGGCTGGAGTTGAAGAAAAGGCAAAGCATTTTATCACACATGATCAAGTGTGTGCACAATTGAGTTTGGTGCTTAGCCACTAGGGACAGATGTCAGGAGTACCTTAACATGACTTTCATCATGGTGCTGAAGCAGGTAGAAGGATTCTCTTGGTGGGAAGAGCAGTTATGAAAACTAGGTCAAAGGAGGAAAGAGAACTAAGAGAGAAAAAAACCAGAAAATAAGTATGTTTAAAGACTGAGAATGTTGAGCCTTATAGCAACATTAAGCAACAAATAAACACACAAACCCCTTTTAGTTAGCAGTGGGCCAAAATGTAACAGTTCTCACATATATAAAGGCATTTAGCTGTCTGAAATTATTTTCACCTCAAAGGATGCTGACAGCTCAGATAAGGTACATTTTGAGTTCCACTACAGGGCTCACAATCTTACCTGTCACTGAAAACCAGAATTTGCCACAACAGCACTGTACCTATGTTGCTGGTACTCAGATAGCCTATTTAGGTAAAAAGGAGTATTCAACAGCCACTTTTATGGAAAAAACCCTTAAAATTTAGCTTACCCAAAGTAGATTTACTTCTTACTTTTTGTATCATCCCACCACAGGTTGCTTTCCACTTACCATTACTCCTGATATATCTTACGTTCTTCTTGAGGAACCACTTGCTGGAACCAAGAGATTACCCAAAAGTTTATTTACATGCCCTAGAAGAATATAAAGCAACTCTTGCCACTGTAATCACTGAGGAAGCCTTGAGAGCTTTCAAGAAGAGTCTCCTCAGATGACTTAAACAATCTCCTGTTGCAGTCTGCAGTTTCTGGCAATAGCATGGCAAGCCACAGCCTTCCCGGAGAGCGCAGCGGGGCTGCCTGCCCCGCACGGTGCCCCAGCAGCTGTCAGCTCCACAACACGGCAGTGATAAAGGAGGCGAGAAGGCTGCCCACGTAGGCACCTCAGAGGATCTTTATTCACATGGTCCCAAAGGCAGAGAGTGCCCCACAGTGACACGCTGGTTCCTCACTGCAGAAAGCAAGCACATGGCATGGGCCTTGGATTTTATACTGGGATGAGGGGGGCGGAGAGAGCACAGGGACTGATGGTCTCAGGGAGCAGGGGCGGTGCATGGGTGGAGTTGAGGTATTGGGGCCAATGGGGAGAATCTGAGGGAGTTGTCAGGACTAGGGGCGGGGAAAGGAAAACAATGTAGGAAGGGCAGGCATTTAGTAAGGAATGGGGAAGCACAGCAACACAGTTTCCCTCCCCTCTGCTTTTTAAAAGTTTTTTTAATAATCATGCAGTTTGGTAATCCTGATTCATTGAGTGTTTCAGACGCAGATTTTTTTCAGATTTGGCAGTTGTCCTAGATTACTTTTACCAGGCCATGTAGAAGATCAAAGTGCCTGACCATCCCTCATATAGCCTTCACCTGGACTTACAGAGATGCATTTTCTATAGATGCAGAAACGTGGGCCCTTCCCTCCCTAAATGTGCAGTATAAACATAGGGCAAACTAAAATGAAAACAATTACACTTCAGTGTATGCAGTATAGTGCGTGCCCAAATATAGCACATACGGACTGTCTTCTAAAAGCTTTGTGTTATTTTTGTAGTATTACCTTTTGCCTAAGTGAATAGGCAGTTACTCAACAAATAGAAAATATAGCCTTGTATTAGATAATTTAATTCCCAAAAAAAGCACGGAACATGTGAGTTCCCATTTAATTTCAGAATATCAAACAATTCAGAAATCCAAAAAACAAAGCTAGGGAAGAGGGGAATAAAAAGCTACACTTTCATTATTTTTTTTAATTAAAAAAAAAAATAAAATACACAATTGTGGCTGCACTATGTCAGATTCTGCTGAAGAAAAAGGAAAGATGGAGTTAGTCATATTCACTGGCAACACTGTCTTTAAAAAAATTACAAGCAAGAACTAACATCTTCGAAAGTGTTTTTTCTGCACAGTGAAAAAATTGTCCATCAATCTCCTTGTGATATTTTCTGTGATGATGTTTGCTTGCTACCCTCACATATTTTATGCAATAGTTGGGGAATAAAAAAAAAAAAAACGAACCAAAACACACACAACCCCAGACACCCCCAAAAACCAACCCAACAAAAAACCATCAAAACCCAATATATATGTGTTTTTGAATAAATTTCTCTAAAACAGAGATATTTCTCTGTTAGTTACCTTCTCTGAATAAAAAACTCACCTGTTAACTTCATGCATGCAAGCATATATGAAAGACCAAGAGCCATTCAGTGTGGATCTCAGCACCAATTAAAATTGCAGTGCTGGTAGCTACAAAACTACAGATGTAAGCATTAATTTGATCTGCTCACTGATATGAAACCCATTTTTACTTAACCGTGAGCATAGAAATATTGATTCGTTGTTCATGAGTTATGCTTTCACTGTGAAATCTGAAGTCATAGTTGTCAGCCTGGAACAAATTAAGATGTTAAATAGCATCAGCAGTTCTTCTGCGTCTAGACAAATGAAAGAACAGGCTGTTACAAGGTGGGAATGGTATTCAAATTTTAATCCTTATGTTAGAGAAATTTTATAATGTATATTGTCACACCTAAGTCTCCCAAATTGCCAAATCTTCCTTATAATAAAACTTATTAAAACAATTTCCAAAAAGAGTTAAGTATGAAGTATTCAGCAGTAATAAATGTCTCTGCTTTAATTGTATGACCAGGAGATAAGCACTAACATTAGCCCTTAATCCAAGAAATTAGCAACAACCAGAAATTAAGGAAAAAATGTAATAGTCAAAAATCAAAATATTCTGTTTGGTTTAATATCACAAAGTGTGAATCATCTACCATGTCTCTTTATAAATTAGATTTAGAATATATGAAAAATTAAATGTTCATTATTCACTGATTTTATTCTGATCAGAAGTGTTGGGGTGTGGGTGAGGAGAAGTTAAAAATAAAACAAGTTTCTGTGAACAGAATGGAAACAGAACTAGGATAAAGAGACTCTACACCACTAGTGGATCCAGACAACCTAAAATGTGGGAGGGTCATTGTAAGAATGTTACCTTCATATAAACTGTCAAATTAGAAGTCAGACAGTAGCAACACCCATTTCCTTACTTCTGTGCAACACATCAAGGGCCATTTCTTGACAGCAGTGCCTGCCATGCTTAGGTATACAGCAGACTGAAAGTTGTGTAGACACAGAAGCTAGAACTGTACTCTTGCTCTGGGTAAAATCCCTTGCATGTCAGCATGTCAGAATTAAAATATGATGCCAAGACAAAACTCTAGGGGTTTCTTGCTTTGGTTTGGGGTTTTTTATGATTTTTTTTTTTGGTAGGGATTTTCTTGCTCCATGATTTTTTTTTCCAGAAGAAACAATCACTTACCTGTTGTAAAAATGAAAGAGGCAGTCTTAGTAGTAATTAACAACCTCATTCTTCAGATATAGAAAGCAAAATAAATAAATAAAAGGAATTTGAAAAACCCCATGTCTGTTCATATTCTATCATTATTGCCAGAAAAACTGAATTACCTTCAGGCCAGTACTGAGTGGGCTTTAGCAGCTCCAAAAAGGAGTGTGTGGTCATCATAAACAGGGGACAAGGGAAAAATTTTCATTAGCCTTTCCATATCTTTTTCTGAAAGAACAAAACTAATAGCTGAGTCGTGTGATAATATACTACTACACTGATGGCCCATAGAGGAGCATGCTCTGGACAACCTCTGCTCATGCACATCGATTACAATTCTCCTAGGACCATGAAGAAAATTCCTTTTATGACCCCTGAAAGCCATGGAAAATATTCCGTCTCCTGGGAAATTTCCAAGGAATTCAGTCCTTTCTTCGTCAGCTTCTGGACTGTGTCATGATGTAGTATCATGACCAAAAGATTCCAATCCAATGTTATTTCAGGACAGATCTCCTCACTGGTGATTTTACAACATCAAATTTCTGTCTTTGCTTTAGAACAAAACAGAAACTTAGAGTAGCACATACAGAGGTTTTTAAATCAGTTACATTCACAATTAGGCACTTTCTCCCCCTTTTCAAGAGAGGAAGAAGCAATGAAATAATAACATGTTCTGTTGCAGCTATGCCCTTAGAAGTCAGTGTCTATCCCCAATTACCACGTTTTGCCTAAGCAAACAAAATCGCAGAAAACATTTTAAAAATCTGATAGTCGCAGAAATTATGGGAGATAAAATGTTTGCAACTAAGCAGGAGTGTCAAGATATTTGCCTTCCTGATTGCCAGCAGCAAAGTAACCTTTAAGTGATCTCTTAAATTAATTTTCTTGTAAATATAATTTTCTTCCTGAATGATCAAAAAACTTGACACTGTTGGTCCCCATCCAAGCAAAACCAAGGACAATAAAAAATGTAAGCCCTCATTTCTTAGGTAGTTTTACCATGTGGTTTTCACAAACATTCCTTTGGATAACAACCATTGAAATCCTCCTCAAACCCAGTCCTGTTAAAATTATTCTTCATAGGTTATTGCTTTTTTCTCTCTCTCTTTTTATGGTTTATAAAATCATGCTGCCAAATCCAACAAGCTGACATGCCCTGGCTGCAGCCACAAGGAAGAGCTTGATTTTCATTTAGCTTTTCACCAGAAAAAGAGATAGATCATTCAAGGTTAAAATAGAAGCGGGAAAGACCCAAGTCAGGCTACATAGTAAAAGCTATTTACAATTTATACTCTACCAACTTACAAAAGGAAGTCCTATGAGCTGGAAGTCACAGGTCGGGGAGCACAATGCACTGCAAAAAAGGAAACTGTTATTTGCAACACTCTGTGGAGCACATGCCCCCATTAAATGTCTGGTATGAGTTCCCTCTTTGCTTACCTGATGCCCTCATGATTTTGCTAATCTCCAGGAACTGAATGCAGTTAGCAGACAACAACGTCTCCATTTCTAAGCCCTGAAAATCATGCTTTTTTAAACAAGTAATATACAAAAAGCAGCCCAGGGGTGGGGAAAAGAACAGTGTTTTGTTTATTTGAGGTTGGCACTTTTTTTCCTGATCTTTTCCATTAATTAGAAAGGCCTCAAAATTATAAGGTAACTGGAGAAAGAAAGAAATCTATAAAATTTATTTTTAGATTGAGAACCAGAGGTCAGCTGAGTATCACTCATGTTTCTACAGTGAACCCATACATGTAGAACACGAATTTAAGTTCCCTGTGCTTGGCTAATCTTTATCCAAACTTGCAGTTAGGAAGAAAAAATAGAAAGAAGACAAAAGAGAAAAATGAACAGAATAAAGGTGTTCAGTCCCAAGACGGAAATCACGTTTCATCTTCTTATCTGAATGTCATTTTAAAATCTGCATAACAAAGGCTGTCCTGCTGAGAATCTTTTGCTCCTCAGGGAATTGCAGAGTTTCTTTTCATACTCCCTAAGCTACAGCAGCCACTACAGAGAGACAGTTCATATTTTGATGAAGAAGCACATCTATAGAGTCAGAAAAAGGCCAGAAAGGTGTGTGAAGGGCTCAATAACACAGCAATATGGCAAACTCCTAGCCAGTATAGGATTCCTTAGAGATCATACATAGCTGAAAAAAGTTATACCAGTTTTATCTATTCTGAGCTAAGACTGAGCTGGAATCTGAGGCTCTGTTGCTGCGTTTTTTTGATGGCCACTTTGCTATTCCTAGCAAAAATCATGCATCAGTATGCACATCCCACCAGATGCAAAATAAATAAAGAAATTATTTAACAACAGCAACACTGAAATAAAGCATCAGAAAGTTTCTGAAGTTTATTTGTGTTCATGCATCATACAGGAAAAAAAACCAAACAACACAACACCTGCTCTCTGTAGATTAAAATACTGATGAAAAATCAGAAACATCCAGTAATAAAACTTAACTGTTCGGTCTTTTGCTGCACTAGTATGTTAATGGGAATGTCAATATTGATATTGGTGATGCTAATGTAACTCCAAATTTTGGACTTTATCCTCTTCCAGAGAACAGTTAGAGTCCAGGGCATGGATTCAAGACTCTAGGTGAAGTGTTCAGCATTTCTGTCAACTTCTTGTGTGACATTGCACAGATTGCTTTATCCCTCTAGGCTTTCTTTATATATCAGAATCATTATTCTTTCCTCTTGCCATTTATTGTTTATAGATCACCCCATTTCATAAAAAGTGATCATCACTTCAACAGGAAGCTTAACAATGTTTCTAAAAATATTCTCTTTCTTAAAGTCTAGGAAATGCTACTCACTACAAGACTACACCATCTGAAACAGGCACCCAAGGTCACTTAAGATATTTGCAAGTGTGCTGTGATCTGAAGCAACCAAGACAATGCAACTTTAACATCTACAACAGGAACCTCAAGAAAAAATACCTTGACTCAAGGAAAAGATATATTAGGCTTAGCACCAGGTAAACATGGATCAGAGTTAGCCTGAAGTACACATTGTGGAGCATTCCTCTTGACACACCCCAGGCTCTCACCTGTCCCTGATCCTCACTTGTCACATTTAGTCATACCTTGCTCTGAGTAGGATACAGCCTACAGCCAGCAGGGTGGGATGTCTGCTGAGTTGTCCCAGTTTTCTATTAGGTCACAGTCCCCTGGGAGAGACTGGAATGTTAATGGTTAATGACTTGAAACAATCAGCCATTTGCTGGGCCAGGTTTGCACCACCCCCTGCAACTGAAAGGGAGGAGGAAAGTTTTTGGATGAGTGGTGGTGAAACCTCTGATCCTTACAAGACAGTGGGGGGTTCCCATGTAAACCTAAACTATCTTGACCCACTGAACTTTGTGTTTCATGGGCTTTCCCTCACCCACAGGGCATCAAGACTGCAACCATCACTGTGACCAATAGACAACTAAATGGCAACAATCAAATCTCCTTGCTGGTGGTGATAACTTCCTATTCTTATCCTTTCTTTTTCTGTCTTTCTTTCTTTTCCCTTGTACATTTTCTTAAGTGCTATTTTTATGCTTTTATATTGCTATATTTCTATGGAAAATTTTAACCAGAACAGTTATATACCACCTTTCCAACCAAATTGTTCTAAAATAAATCCTACATATCTACATATTTATAAACACTGATCATTCAGTGTCGTTTCATTCTAATCTGCCCCAAGGGATCTAGCAACAAGAACCTGAGTTACCCACCTTCAGGGGCAGTCCATTGACATTTCTTGCCAGTAGTGAATACAACAGCCTTCATAACAAAGGCAGAAAGCCCCGTTCTAGATTGACATTTATTTAAAGTCGTGTATGACTGAGAGCAAAGTCATTAAGCAAATACTGTGTTAAATCCCAAACAGCTCTAAAAGACAGACTCAGAAAATAATTTAGACTGAGAAGGACCCTCAGGGGCTACCTAGTCTAATGCCTAGTTCAAAGCAGGTCTAATTAGATCAGACTGCTCAGGGCCTTGTCCAGGGGTCATGAACACCTCCAGCAATGGAGATTTCCTCACATCTTCCTGCAACTGGTGTTTGATCAATTCCACCATGAAAAAGGTTTTCCTAGCACCCAGTCAGAACTTCCAATGCTCCAGATGATGCACACTGACTTTAGTCCTTCCACTCCAAGACGAGTCTCACTCCCTCTTATCAGCGTCCTGCAAGAGGACAGTTGTAGACAGCAACAACAGCTCTCTCAGTCCTCTCTTCTCCAGGCTACAGTTCCTTCAGACTCATTCATATGTCTTGTGTCAGTACCCTGAATATCTTCAAATAATCAAAGAATGGCTTGGTTTGGAAGGGACCTTAAAGATAGTCTGGTTGCTGTCATGGGACACTTTCCACTAGGCCAGGTGGCTCAAAGCCTCATCCAGCCTTGGCCATTCCTACCTGTCCTATCACTACATACTCTTGTAAAGTGTTCCTCTCCAGCTTTTTTGTAGGTTCCCCTCAGTACTGGCAGGCTGTAATTAGGTCACCCTGAACCCCTCCATTCTCCAGGCTGACCAATCCCAGTTCTCTTAGCCTTCCTCATAGGAGAGTTGTTTCAACCCCTTTAATCACCTTGGCAGCCCTTCAGCCACTATGAGCTATCTGTGGTATGGCTGACTTTTCTTTTTTCTTACAGTACTTTGTAAAATTTTGTTCTTCCTACTCCAAGCGCAGAGGGAGAAGTCTCCGCGAGGTGACTGCTCATAATGTCATAAGGTGTTAAAATCAACTGTCAGTAACTTGAATATTTTCTCTTCTATTAAAACAAACAAGCAAACAGATTAACTCAGCTTTTCCCAAATAGGATTATTTGTTCCAGTGTAGACATTTGATATTCTTTTCTAAATGAAAATTAGCATCACAGAAATTTTCCTTTCCAGCCTGTGACAGAAATGGAATATTCACAAATATAGCTGATTTTTTCCCCTTGATCAATCCACCTTGAAAGATGTTGTACATACTTACCACTGGCAATGAGTGCATGATGGCATAGAACATTGGCATGTTTGTCACAGACACTTCTCTGCACCCATGGACCTATGCCCAGTTTTAAATTGTCAAGCGTCCTGATTACAAGGGTACCAAGTACCCTGATCAAGGAGATTCTACTGTGCAATTTAATCATTTAAAGCTGGGCTTGCTTCCATGGCTGTAGTTAGTTTCCGTAAGTCCTGTGACAGTGCCAGAAACATATGTCAGGGGATAAGGTCTGGATACAAAGCCATTTTCTCAGGGACATTTCTCAAACCACTATTTCATGTTTTATTGCTAATGCCACATACTGAGTTAACCACAATTAACCCTGAAACCCCCTCTCCAGGCATGTACAGAAAGTTATCTCTTCTCATTAATTCATTAAGCATTAATTTATCTATGTTTCTGTCTGATCTCACCAAGGTGATAAATAAACAACTTCTCAGATGCCTAATTATTTTCTGATCCACTCTTTTCCCCCTCAAAAAAAGAAAAGTTAAGATCTCCACCTTTCTTGCAAACATGGAGTCTCCCATATCCCACTCTGTTCTCCTGCACTATTTCAAGACTGATTCCACAGCTTAAACCTGAACTATGTCTACAGGTAGCAGAGCAAAGGGAAAAACCCAGCAGCACTATTTTACCAATCAGTGTCTCAAAGGAGGCTGATTGGAAAAACCTGTCCTTTGACTAAGATACCTACAGGGAGAAAAGAGAAAAAAAAGTTGTAGCAGCATGCCATGGAAAAAGACATTATCGCCTTTTCAGTACAGGATAATTTGTCAGCTTTCTCTCACCCTAGGATAAGGGTTAGAAAATGCCATTAGGATTAGCACAGGTTTTGTGTAACAAGATAATAAAATAAAATTCCTACCTCGATTCTCATCTAGCACTAATGTGCATGGTTTATCAGTATAGATGTTCTAGAAGTGCATCAACAACCTTACAGAGAACTTCAGGATCACTGTGTGTCCTCTTCTGACTGCAGGGTTTGCAGTCTCTCTATGGGAAATCTTACTCAAAACTGTATCTGCAAGGGTCAGGTGAATTGAACAGTTATGCTGCCCGCGTTTGTCCATCCACATCAAAATGTCTGTCGTGCTTGAACATAAATGACTGGCAACAGCAGGGAAACACAGCAATACAGGGTAAGGAGGGACGTGTGCTCAAGTCCAGTCTGAATGAGGAGATAAAAGCAGTTTCTGATCTACTTGTGCACATTCATTTGTACCTGTAGCTGTGATAAGATAGCTCTGAGTGAAACACTCATGACAAGCAATGCAATGTCAACAAACAACACATGTACTGAGGCCAATCTATACCTGAAAGGAGGATGGCAACTTTCCTGCAGTTGGTGCAGCTCTGCCTTTGCAACAGTGATGCATTCAAAAGAAAAAAATCTGTAGTAATTCCAGACATACTGGAATGCTGCTGTGCATGGAGATCAGACACTTCCAGGAGCATCACTTAAGACTGCCCAGCAGCAGCTGCCTTCACTCCTTACATCCTCTTGCTTTCTGTGCATTTTATTCCCTTGAGCAGACAAGAAGCAGAAGCAGGTGCACCACTGTCAGCTCTGGTGCTAGCACCCGAAGCAGAAGATTCCAACAGGGTGTATTTGCTGTTCTCTCTTTCCTCAGGCAGGGTGATGGGGTCATGGCCTCCTGCACCAATGCCATGGCACTGCTATAAGTGCTGGGGGAAAACAGAGAGATGAAAGAGGAATCTTGCTTTTCAGTTCCATTTCTCCTTCTGCACCATGTGACAATATGAAGTGTGACACTGCAATGTCAGTTTCCTGCATATAATCTGGATGCTGATTTTTAAAGTAACATTTTTAAAGAAGAAATCATGGAAATTGCCCACAGCTCTGAGATAACATTCAGAAAAGCCAAATCTTTTGTTTTCTCTAGGCAGCTGACTCACAGACTCTTGCACTATTTCTCTGCATTTTAGAGTAAGCTGCTGGGTTTAGGAATTCCTCATCTCTGCTTGCTGTTGCCCTTTCTGTTGCCATCTCTTTCCTATGCAATGAAAATTTTTAATCAACCAACTATAGTCCTAGAAAAAGATAAACTGTTTCTCCCTCCCTTGGCATTTTCTGCAGGTAAAAGCAGTCAGAATGAAAAGCAGTCAGAAATGGAAATGGGGGGTTTGGTGGACAGCTAGCACTACCTATAGCACAAAGAAACATTAAGCAGGAGAGAAGAAAGAATAAGACCAAGAACAATCATTGTCCCAGTTCCATTTCCTGAAGTTCTTGATGGTACTACCATCACAAGTGACAACAGAAGGGACATCAAGACACATCTCCAGAAGTCATACAGCAGGCAGCAGCACGGGTAACAAAGCCAAGGTTCCTATGGATGTGTGCCTTGTCCCTGAATTTCCTTACACATAAAAAGCAAAAGCGCCAGTCAGTGCTTTTTCCATGGCTGGAGATTTTAAAATGCTGATTACATGTGGCTTCTGCTCCTCAAACGTCTTACTAGGATCAAGACCACAACTTTTCTATTGAGCCTATTGGGTCTGTTCTCTACCCACATACCTATCTGTTGGGTTTCAACTTCAACCCCATACAAATACAGCTGGCTTCAAATCTTTTCAACAGAACCAAGACATGTAACAAGCAAAATATGTCTGTATTATACTCATTTCCTCAGGAAACCAGTGTCAACGCATTAAAAGGAAAAAGTTCTCTGTGCAGACTGATGACACTCCTACCTTTAATTAATGCTCACTTAAATCCACGAAATCCCTTTCAGACAGTATGAATTTTGCAGGTGGGAAACTGGGGCAGCAAAAATCTTCCTAAAGCAAGATAATACCATTTACTGTCATAAATAAAAGGTAGAAATTACTTGCTCCAAAACTGTTGTAAAATTGGTACTGTTTTGTCAACACTACTCAAGGCTACAAAACTAACCTTTACAGAGGACCATTAAAGCCACCACTAATTGGAGTCACTTGGAGTTTTCATACACCTAGAAGATTTTATCCTGATTTCCAAGAGGCCACAATCTTCTGATAGATCTCATGAGCAACAGAAGCCAGGCAGTAACTGAATTTACAGAAGAAAATAGTCTGAAACGGTTTTCAGAGTTGATATTCTACTTCTATAACAGGGTCATCTAAAAAGGTGCTTCCCAATGCTAGTACACTATGTAAAGTTTTGAGTTCTCTCTGGATTTTATTGACTCCCATAAAATAAAACTAAAATTTAAAGCTCTCTTGTCCCCCAGTTTGTCTCTTAGATTTTTTTCATTGTATAACTTCATTGTATTGTATTGTATAATTTCACTGTATTTCATTGTATAAAGTGTTTTCTGGCAACACACACTGTATCATTTATTCAATACTACTGTCTCCTGTAAGTTGTACAATTTCATATTACTAAATTGTGTAGAGCTTGCACCAAACAGAAACGCTCTGCAGAGTAATACAGCAGCATGCTCCTCGTCTCAGAAAGATTTCCTTATGTTTGTCATCAGCCATGTAAGCAATACTATCAGTGAGCAAAATAGAACACACAAGGAATGCAGCTTGCATTTACAGACACATATACCTGTGCAAAATACACCTATGCAAGAAGTCATTCAGCGCGCAAGTCATATTTAAGACGACAGAGGAAATAAAAAATAGAATTTGTTTGATTAAAGATATGAAATAATTTTACTGTGTTGTAAAATATTGCCTTTTCTTCCACACACTATTGTGCTGGGCTGAATTTTTTAGTGAAGAAAATACCTTTTAAAAGAGACAGCTTAAAGCTTTGCTTCTGAGTTTCCCATAGTTCAGTGCATTTATTCACTCAAGTGCTGCAGGCCAAATGCCTTGTCTGCTTCCAAAGGAATTCAGTGGGAGCTTTGGTTTACATGATACAGACAATCAGCTGATCACGTAATTTGCAACAACAGTGTGGCCTGCAGGCCTTTCCTGTACCAAAGAATGAACAAAACACCCATCAAACCTGCTAAACAGGGAAGCCTCCAACAGGCTTCAAACTGTGCAGAACCCTAAGAGCAGCAGCAGCAGCAGCCGCAGCAGCATCTTCTGCACTGTCAAATCCCTCCCCTATATTGCACAGTGACTGGAATGGAACAGCAAAACCTTTCCACACCAAAGCTGTGAATCCCCTGAGACACCTTCAGAACAAGCAAATAAGCTGATATACCTACTCTAGCATTTCCAGTGAAGTTGCAGGCATATAGAAAGAAGAGAACAGAAGCTAGCCAGCTGCATTTCTGGTGTGTGATGGGAAGAGGTCTGGTGGGGGGGAAGAGAGCAATCTGACAGCACCATGTACACAATTCAATTCCTTTTGTTTCTGCCTCCAGCACCACTAACATCAGACAGGAAGGAAAAAACAGCTGTCCTAACCTGTCATCCCAGTCACCTCCAGAATCAGTCAAACCATGCTCTGGGCTTCCTCACAGCCACTTGTTTCCTTGTGACCATTTTTCTCTTGACTTGCAGTCCTTCAAGCTACCTCACCTTTCTTATCCTGTAGCTTTGTATCTGCACTGTGACATAGTGTAGGCTATCCTCACATGCGAAAAAAAAAAAAAAAGACAATCTGTGCGAAGGACAAGGGAGACTGATATTTTCCTTCAGGAGAGTCTGCATAGCATATGTCAATATTAGTTCAGGTGAGGTCAAAGGGAGATGTTTTACATGTGGAGCAAGAAGCTATGGGGCTGCTCTATGGTGCTCTCATCCTTGAGCAAGTGCATTGCACGGGTGCAGACCAGCAGCTACAGAACACCTACTGCCCCAACAGCATCATACTGTGCAAGAGGACAGAGTTTACCAGTGGTCCTGTCTCCTGAGGAGTATAAGACAGAGACAGGTTGGGAGGAGGAAGGACGAAAAGAAAGTAGGGCTGTCTTATCTCTGGTGTCTTGTGTGCTTTCTACTTACCATTCTTGCTGACAGCTGTACCTGCTTTGGACTGCTTTCCCAAAGAAGGCTCTGCTAGAGCTACTCTGAGAGCTGCCAATGCACACCACACACCCATGACGTAGAGGAGCAGTTAGACTAAGAGGAACAGATACAACAAAAGGCAGAAGAGGATGCCATCAGAAAGTGGTAGGAAAAAAGAAACAAATTGTTCTAGATAAGACCAAGTGAAATAGAGAAAGGGTGGTAAACAGTAGAAAGGGAAGTCTGAAAAATACTCTTCTCTAGCACAGTGGCATGTTCACACCGGGAACGATGCTTTGAGACCTAAGGCATGGAACAAAGAACCAAGTTCTTTGGGTTCAGGTTCCATCTCAGACAGGTTTCCCCATCTGATCTGACTGGAGACATCCATCTCCCTGTTTTCAGTTCTGTGGCTGCAGAACACCCTCCACTCCTTGGTGCTGCTCTTTTAATGGAGACCCTTCAACAGAAGAACTGGCTCTGAAGCTGTGAGGGGTGACTGCCGTGTGGCAGTGGCTGTGCCATTTCTGTCAGAGAAGAGCAGTGGCAGAAAGCTGCAGGCCATGCTTGCCACAAGCACTCACGTGCAGGCACGTTCTCTGGGCTAGCTGTGGGACAGCACAGCTGTGCCTCTCAAGTGAAAAATGACCTACCACAAATTCTGGGGTTCACTCCAGGGTTAATTTTCTTGGTGTTTGAAAGGGCTTTGAACTTCTTTTGTCTAACCAGCAGCATCCAGCCACTCCATTAGTTGGAGGCTGAGGTCTCATATCCGCTGTGTGCCAGACAAAACAACCTACAAGATGAGATAGATCCCAGAAAGGCCCAGTCCCTCCATAGGTATTTTCTGTCACTTGAGCTCAAGTTGTCTATGCAGCGTACACACAAGAGCTTTGAGTGCCTGGCCTTTTGCCCCCTTTCTGGGCCACTCAGCTAGCAGCCACTGCACTTGCAAAGCATTTGTTATTTACAGCTAACTGAGAGCCAGAAATGAAGGCAATACACTGCTGAACTGCAAAGCGGACAGAAAAGGATATGTACTTTCTAGTAAAAAAAAAAGTGCAGCTAGCTCACAAGCTGACTTCTTACACCGGAGACTTTACCACATAGGATTTTCTCTCAGGTCATACTTATTAGCAAAAACTATGTAGGTATCGCCACAAAAAAGCTACTATATCTTGTTCTATCTTTGTCAAGAAAAGGCACTTGCCAACAAGCCAAAGTGTGGTGTTTCCTCACAGCACAGATCTGTTCAGCCAGCGCAGCCTGACTGGGCCAAGCCCAGCTGGCTCCCTCAACCTGCCATTTTCCATTACCTAAACATCTCTGTTGCTGTCTACTAGATTCCTTCCAATAAAGTACCAGAGGGCTTAGCACTGATCATGGTATTCCAGATGCAGCTTGACAAGAGCTAAATAGCAGAAAACAAAAATTTCCTTTGACTTTCTGGCTGTGCTCTTTCTGGCTGTTATCTGTCTTTACTTCACAAGAAGTCTTAAATGGTGTTTCAAAACTCTCGAGTATCCAGCTACCTCCTACTTCTTCCATTGTATAGTTTTCTCTTTTCTTTCTGGGGTGGTTTGTTTGTTTTTTGTTGGTTTGGAAGTTGTTTTGTTTTTTGTGGTTATTATTTTTTTATTTGGTTTTTTGTTGGGTTTTTTTTCAGCTGGTTCCTCCTTGGTAATAGTTATACTAGTTTCCCCTACTAACACCAATCAGAGGCTGAACTTTTGTGGAAAAAATCAGTCAAAATGATACAGTGATTTCTGAGCTGACAAGTAGAAATACATTACTCCAACCAATCTGAAAAATTTTGACAGGTTCTGCTTTGGGTCAAAAAAAAAAATGTTTTCCTATCCTTATGAAAGACTGCCAAAGTCTGGGTGGCTTAAAATACATCAAAATGCCACAGTTCATATACACTCAGATAAAACCCAGCAAGCAAAATCTCAGAGGGTTCTGTCTGAAGTGGACACACTTCATTTTCTTGCATAGTTTAGCTCTCCTTGGACCACACAACTCTAGACCAGATGGATACGACTGCCATGGAGATCCAGGCAGTAGTGGCTTCAGGTGAAGGTGGGTTTGCATTGCTCTGGCAGAGACTATTTTGAGAAAATCGCCTGGGAAAACCTCTCTTTGCAGGCTCTGAAAAAAAAAAAAAGAAAAGCCATGAACTCAACAGGCCTTGTATGAGACAAAGTTTGTAATTTAGAGATGACAGGATGAAAAATAGTTAAGGAAAGTTAAATATAGTTAAGAAAAGTTTATTTTTATTGATACACCTATGAAATTCCATAGTCACATTCTGACAGGTGTAGCTGATTGTCAGATTTGGCTGGTAGCAAATGCTCCTGCATCTTTTTTGTAAACAGCTGTTTAGCTGTTTAGCTGTTCAGACCGCTTACAGCAGCAAGAGATAAACCCATCTTCTACTGGAAACATAAAATGTTTATCCACCACCTGCTAGGAAGGCTTTTGTTACTTGAAATTTGTTTTTTAAGCTCTGTGGAAAGCAAGTATGTATTCTAAATGTATTTTCAAATAATGAAGTAGTTTTGATGCTTTAAAACATGTTTTCTTCAAAATAAATAACAGATTTTATCACTTGAATTGACTTTTAAATGCTTGTAAAAAGGTTCAGGATGAAGCACCCTAGAGAGAATAAGTTTCTCAATTCTCAGAAAGCCAGGCTGTAAATCCCTTACTGTCAATGGCAAACAGCAACTCACAAGCATAACCCTGTGAGCACTGGTAAGAGCAATTCTTCACCGATGGGAATTAAGCCTTCATTTTTCTAGCTCAGTACAGCACAAAATGGTCACCATCAGTGGATGTTCCCTATGACATTCTTCAAAGTGAGCATCAAATATCCTTCTGGAAAGACCTCTCAAGGAAAACCAAAAAAACAAATCACCAGAAGCCATCATTTACTGGGGCAAAAGTTAGGTGCTCTTTTGATGGGAAAACATTTTTTGATATAAGGCTGCATTGGCAATTTTATTTTACAGAAACCTGGAACCAGACACCACACACTATGCATAAAACAGTCAACAACAAGTCATGCTGGTCAGTGCTGACTTGGGCTGAAGGTGAGCCAGGCACTGTGGGAACAGGGCACTCTCAGTGCTCTGCTACTAAACCCCAGCAGCTATTGTCATTTAAAATCGGAGCCTGGCTGTGGAGAATTTGAAATATAAATAATGGCATACAAGCAAGCATTTATCAACAACAACATCATTAAAACACTGGAAAGGGACTTTCTTTAGATGTCTTCATCAGCTCTAGGAGAATTCTCCCCTGCATACTGGCTATTAAAAGGAATAGATCAGTGGATTTTAGAGCAAGAGGAGAACATTGCCAGCAGTTGTCTGACCTAAATATACAAAATCATATCCAAAAAATACTTTAAAAATAATGCCATAAGGTCAAATAATCCAGCATTCAAAATTCTCAAAATGGCAATACTAAGGTTGCCTGCATGACCTTAATTCAGCAGCCCTTAATTCAGGCTCCCTCAGCGTGACTGCAGAGAATGGACAAGGCTCCTTAACTAGGTAGCTAATCAGCTGCTACTTTTGCCCTTGTATCTCAGAGCAGCAGCGAAGGCATACCACAAAAACCCAGCTCCAGGACTGCCTGTCATTTCACAGGTCATTACAGTCCCAGAGCAGCGCTCTCAGCGACCCCGGGCTGAGGCACTCAAGGGCATTCAGAAACACTGTATCGAGGCTGAGATGGAAGGAATGGGAAAGGCATAGGCCAGATATTCAGAGCCCTTTTGAAACCTGACTGCCATTTTAAGAGTCTAAGTCCAAAACTTAGAAGTTCGCATCACCACTTTTAGTTGTGCCTGCAGCCCTTTACAGGTAAGAAAGTACCTGCTTCTAGTTGTACACAAAAGAGCTTGTGTCCAGGCAACGCTACATTTCTCAGGAGCAATCTCATAACTACACTCCAAAAGAAATCCCATACTTACTCTTTTCTGACCTCGATGGTCCACTGTGGTAATATACTTATCAGTAAGTACAAAGCCAGAGGGAGAGGTGGTGTGCCCGCCCTCTCCTTTATCACTCTTTAGCGGTGGTCATGGTGTTCACATCTGGCTGAATAACTCTGTGTTTCAAAGCATTCTTTCCTCAAATGGGTTTGTGAGCATCTTTGGGCAATATTTGCATCCCGTTAAATAAGCATTTTGTGAGCAGCCACACAAACCATCAGCAGGATTGCCCGCCACTACAGCCTTTGATACCACAGTGCCTTATGTGTCAGCACAATCAACTCTTGTTTCCACAGCATCCAACTCCAACAGGCTCATATGTTCTGTCCTCAGGTACCTATATTTCAGATGGAATAAGGCAAATACTAAACCAAGCAAATGCAGTCCACTTTGAATCATCTAGCATCTCTGAGGATAATCTAATCTGAACCCAGAAAGCAGAGTATCATAGCTCAGAGGAAGGACAAAAAGAACACACTTTTGTTGAAGTAAGGCAAGTAAGTAGCAAACCTCTGCTTCTGTAAGTCAGCTTTGATAATTGAAACATTTCATTTATGAACTTGATGCCTCCCAAGAATCCATCCCTACTGCACAGCACAGGGCCACAAAGAGTCACCCAAGCTAGCAAGCCTGCCATTTCCAAATGGCAAAACAAACAGCAGACACACACAAGAAATGCCAACTGCTGTTCTGGATGCAGGTGCTGGCAAAGCCAGCAGATCAAAGGCAGATCTACCCTCCTTAAGCTTGGAAGCTGTCAGAAAGCAACATTCTATCACTTCTTCCCCTGCTCGTGGATCTAGACAAGGCAGAACAACTTTTTTCAACCACAGGGAGAGCTACACTAGCATTCTCACAAAGACATGAGAAGATTTCTTGCCTTGCCACCTGGTTTCTGACTGTATTCATGAAACCTAATCCCCCAAGCTGCTGTGCTGAGGAGGATGGGATTTGTGAAGGCTTTGAAGACCTCGGGCAGGTAATTCCTGAGGTAATTCTGAAAGCAAAACAAAGCAACAGTCTGCTTCCTGATCCGTTTTTCTAGGAAAATTACATTTTACGGCCAATTCTGTCCTTACACACTGACTATAAAATTAACTTATTAGCTGACTCAACTCCATTTTATGTGAAGGATTGAGAAGGATCGCCTCCAGCCCTTGTCCCTTTAACTCTAATTATCAAGTGTATACCAGATTAAATTCGGAATGAAGTAGCTGGGTCAGGCAATCTACTTAAAGTTTAATGGAAGTTAATGATTCATTGATCAAACTCATTTATGTCTAATTAAACCCTTCCTGCATTATAAAAGACAGGGTGGAAGTTTTATAATGCACCTCGCTCCCCTTCTACACATAGTGGATTTGCTGCAAAACTCCATGGAAAATTCACAGCATCTGCCTTTCGTGAGTACATGGTTTGGCAGCAGCCCTGTGGATTTAAAAGTATAATTATCTTGGATGACTTCAGCAAATGGATGGGGTTTACACAATGCTGGCGAATACAACACCAGTATCCAGCTGCACACAGCCAAACTACAAACTGAGCTTGTATGCACCAGCACCAGCACAGCGGTGAGGTCCAGGGAGCATAATAATAACCAGACCTGTATGTGCATCCCAAGCGTGAGCCTCGCTGGAATAAGGCAGCGGTGATGCTAAGCCTGAGACAGGCAGAAAAGCTTCCTATTGTATGTGGATGCACCTCAGTCTCTGCTCATGCTTCAAAACTGGCAAAGCAGCTGAGCACCCAAAGCACGGCACAGGCAGTGCTCAGCATTCACACGTAGACGAGAGTGACAGGCAACCCGCTGCAACACTCAGCATTCATTCCTTCCTCCACTGCCTGCCCCCTCTCACTAAGCACTTTCTAGACATCACCTTGTGTATAAAGATGTGATCACAGTACAATGCCCTTATTGAGGGGCTATCCACCAGAACATTACTTTTGGCACAATTATTCAAAGCAGTGTAGTTAAACAGGAATACCATGGCCTACTTACATATTTATCATGCTGTTACATAGATTTTAAATTTATACTATTCATGTGAAGAGTAAAAAATTATTTTTACAATCTCAGGCTGCCAGGGTACAGAAAGAGTGCTTTGGTTTTTTTCTGTTTGAAATTATTGGTCCCTCACATTTCAGACAGCACAATACAGTCTTTAAAATGATGCTTTTCAAACCTTTTTAGATGTATAGATCCATAAAATGGTATAGTGGAATAAATTACTCTGGAGAAACAAAATTAAATGCACTGTAATATTTTTCCTTCTTCGGCAGTCTATATCCCTATCACTCCTCAGGTGTCTGACTAACACAAACTGGCCTTGCAAGTTGTTGAATAGTTTCATGATACTCCTTTTTCTATCACCCATGTTATTCTAGTTCTAGGGTATTTTGAAAATCTGTATGGATGTCTCATGATAACTTGTCAACCTATTCCTTCTGATTCCTGCTAATTAAGTAGCAGTGGAATATATATTTCACTGTCTTCAAAACCACATTTCTACTGCATTCCTGGTGGTCCAATATAGCTGTCCTTGGAGTAATGATGTATTTTCACTCACAGTGAAGATAATATGAATGGTTGCTTATATACTAAATGGTTACCAATTCCCAATAAGTACCTGACTTGTCCCAAAGAACCGTTTTGAACCTGATCAGTTGTAGTTCATCAAAGTCTATTGGAAGCAGATGTAAGCTTTGGTCTTTTGTACTTTTTTGCCTGTAACTCTTTCCACCACCCTTTCGAGACCTGGCATACCAGAAAAACATGGCATCGAGCACTCTGCTAAGTTGCAGATGAAACAGGCCTTCAGTAGCATTTCTTCTCATTTCCAAAACGATTTGTCACATATATATATTGGTTTTATTTTAGACAACTTTCATTTACAAATCTTTAACAATTTTAACTCAGTTTAACAGTGGTGAGTGGCTGTTGTTTTATGGCAGTAAGGCATGGCTCAATTTCTGTTTTATAGTAAATTGCACAGACCAGCTATGAATACACCGAGGTCCATTATCTTAAATAGTACTGTTTGGCACTCCATTTCTGCCCAAATATTTCATTTCTTTATCCATAACAGTTCCAAGAAGTCAGTCAGTTCCCAGAAGTCTACCGAGAATCCTGTAATAACGAGGCTGTTTGTATAATTTCAGTGGAAAGGTTATTTCCTATTTTTTTTTCCGAGGTCTGTTGGGAACGGCTTGCATTTTCATTGTTTCCCTTTGCTATTTGGACTGCATTTAATTTAAATGCAATTAAATCAAATGGCAACTGCAATTTAATTTAGCTGTAATTGCAATCAGTTCTATGATCTCTGAAAGACTTGATCAAAGTTTGACTGGTATATGGCCCCTCTGGGTTTCCAGAGACAGGCTTTGATCCCAGATTGGTCATGCATATCCCTGGGGGTGGAAAAAAGGAGTTCTTGGTGAATTAGGCATTACGACCCAACCACCTCTATATGTGCCACCATATACACTCAAATCATTTTGATATTTCCAGCAATCTTGAAAGATGGATAGAGTTTATCCTAGTTGTCAGACCATTCAGGGAGAATGATGCACATGAATACTTGTAAATCTTTATTTTGTAGATTTTTTAACCAATTCTTTTCTTTTCCCTCACTCATATGAGTGTCTCACTCATAACTCCTTAACAACATGAAAATTAGAGGGGAACCACACAAAAAAGTGGAAACAAGAACATATGACTGAGAATGAATGAGGGAGAAGCACAGGCCAGGAAAACAAAATCAAGAGGAATACACAAAATGAGTTACAGCTCGCAAGGAACATAAAAGGCTTCAAGAAAAGGTTCACTGATTGAATCAGAAAAACTTCTATATTTTTACTTATTATAAGAGAAAAAAATACAAAAAATATGTGCACCATATACTTTGGGAGAACAACAAGTAACGTACAACACAGATAAGACTGCAATAGTGACATTTCCATTCTTTTTTTAGAATGACACAATGGATAATAAAGGAGAGAGGAACACGGACCAGAATAAGGAAAGGACATCTTAAGAATATGAAGGCAAGATAGATATTTTCAATATAGCTGGATCTGACGAAGCTCACCCTAAAGAATTTCAGGAACTGGTGAAAGACATCCTTAACAATTCAGAGGACAAAAGTGTCTCTGAGAAACAGAAAAAAACAAAGCAGCACCAGCAATGTCTGCCTAAAATAACATTCTAATATGTATTAATTGAGTTTTTACCAGTGCTTAGGAAAATTCCAGCAAGAAATCATTAAATTTTTGGTTACTATGACTGGTAAGACAATAGGCTAATAAAAATCAAAAATAAAACAATGATAAAATATATTATGTCAGGTAAATTTGGTATACTTATTAGGATTACTGGCCTAGATGATACGAACAAAGATGCAGATGTGACATTTATGTTATCTACCTAAGCTTTTTCACATACCTGCATGATATTCTCACATCAGGAAAATACAATTCAAAAGAAATGTCAGCACATGAACACTTGATTTTAAAACACACTCACATCCTAAGTCAGAATTTTCAGTCTCAAGATGGAATTTGGAGAGATCTGCGGTGAATCCAGTGCTAGTCCGTATTTTCAATAATGATTTAAAATGAAATAAAATTATATTTAAAGTATTTAGTCCAATCCCCTGCTGAAAAGGATTGCTGGCATCTCAGCTATGAAGTCAGAACCTTTGAGGATCACAGAAACAATTATAGGAAAATTTAAATTGAAAGGGACCTCAAGAGACTTTTAGTCTAACTTTCTGCACAAAGGATCAGACCATGTTTCTCAAAAAGGTTTCCAAGACCCGACTGGCCAAAAACAAGTATGGAGACAGCAGAAACTGCAGTTACAACCTGCCAAATGCAATCTGTTCCAAAGTCCTCACTGTGAAAAAGTTTTCCCTTGTATTCAGGCTCAACTGTTCTTGTTTCCACTCAAATCCATAGTCTGTCATCCCCCCACCTCTGTGAAGAGTCCGACTCTTGTCTTCTTGATGACCTCCTCATTGGTGTTGAGGGGGAGCTGTCAGGTTTCCACAGTGATTCTCCCATTTAAATGTAGCTCTTCTTCCCCTCAATGCTTCCACACAATCCTAATATGAAAAAATGTAATAAAAAGTTAAGTGTTTAGATCTGGGAAGAAACAGTTAAACGCACAAATACAAAATGGGAAATAATTAGTGAAGCAGCAGTGGTTCAAATACTGACAGGCTCTTGCACTATTTTAATATATGCATTACATGTAACACATTCATTTGCTGTGCTTGGCACTTGTGAAGCTTTGGTCAGATGCACCCCAGAGTCCAGTCCTAGGAAAACAAAAAAGTAAGAGAGATGGGGAAGACAATAGTGGAAATAACTTTGGATTTGGAAATTTGGTGACATACCTTGCTAGGAAAGACAAAGACATTTTTTCTCTCTGGAGAGAGAGAGAGAGAAGGGGGTGAAAGAGAGAACAGTAAAAAAGAACATTGAAACAGAATTCCAGTCACTCGGTAGGTAAAAGTCTTTCTTCCCATACTAAGGAGAGGAAAGAGAGCAAAGATCCCCTGTGCTCACTGTGACCGTGTCAAATAGAAATACTTGCAGTCAAAAAATATTAGCTCAGGGAGTAGGAAAAAAACTCTAACTACAATAGTAATCAAGTGATAAATTAGGCTGCAAAGCAAGGCCATGGATCCTACAGCCTTTCAACTAAGGTAGATAAATATTGTCAGCTCTGTGTCAGGTCAGAGAGGGAAAACAGATGATGTCTCAAAGTCTTTTCTATTCAAAGACAGAAAATTTCTTAACAAGTTTGATTTATGCCTCAGGTAAACCCCTGTTCTATATAAAATCTAAGCAACAACACTGTCTTATGAAACATTTGTGAGGTCTTAAGGTCATTAAAGGGAGACAAAGAAACACTCGCTGTGAAAGTTGCAGTATGATGCTTATACAATGTGAATTTCCAGTGCATTTTTCCATAGAATTTCACTGCAGTTCACAGCATCCAGTGGAATTGTTTTCTTGTTAACAGAACTTTAATTTGGCTTTGACTGAATCTTCTTTTGCCTTATCTTTTCTAACCTAGATTATTCATTGATATTCAACAGTTTATCCATCATTTAGGGTTTTGGGGGTTGTAGGATGTTGCTGCATGAGTCTCTTTTTTTTTACATCTGGTGCTACTCAAAGCTTTACAAAACCTTATGCTTTCTTGTTTATTCGGAGGGTTGGTTTTCTGTTTTAACTGCACTTGCATAATATTCATAAAAAATTCTTATTCTTTGCTTCATAAGCTTCTTAAGTAAGAAAATCTTTATTTTCTTTCCAAGTTTGCAAGCTTTGGTAGGTCTTTTATCACAGTTGCTTCATATGACTTTGCATAAAAATTTGTATTTTATTTCTGCAGACATCTACAGTATGGCACAGATGATGCTTGTTTGTAAAATATTTGCACTTAAGTGATACATCTTTTGTCCTGGTGGACTGGAATGCCAAACTCTTACAAGAGTGTCACTGAGATATTCTCCAGTTCCAAAACACCATATATATGGTAAACTTCCCGACTGAAGACAAATGAGAGACAGAGTAATCAAGAAGGAACACAGAATGGAGGAACAGTTAGGGCAAGAACATCCTAGGAGTACCACCTGCAGTTCCCACCAGCAGTTCCACCTGGAATTACTCAAACAATTGGCCAGTCACGCTCTGGGGCCCAAAGTGCACTCCACCAACCAGAGCAACATTTACTACTTGAAAACCTCTTCCTACAGCTTACTCACTTGGCCTACAAAGTTCATATACTTTATTTCTTAATACTCACAAAGAAGTTCAACTTCTATAAAGGTTTTTTAATGTGATAACCTTAATGATGTCATTTTAGATGCTTTGTCACAGTATCTGAAAATGTATCTTTTCCATATCTTTTTCAATGCATTTCTGGCAAGGAGAAAAAGTGGTTTGGAGTATAGTTAAGGTCCCACATGAGACCTCATCTGCTACCAGAACATGAAGTTTCCCTGGGAGCACCAAACCCTCTCCATCCATTAAAGCAAGATGCAGCTGCTTTTATGGAACTATGTTAAAGTGAGCCCTTCCCCTGCTATAAGCTAAAGACTAATTGCTACACATGTAACACTCTCACATTTATCTGCTATATTCTTCTGGGCAATGGCAGAAAAAAAGGTAATCTTCATGTGTTTTATTTGTTTTTGTAATAACCTGAGTTTCTGATAACTGTATCTGCAGAAAGTTAGTTAACTTTACTTTTGGAAACAATGTCCAATGTCTGACTATAAAATGATACAGTAAAAAAAAAAAAAAGTGTATCTGGGGGCTTTATTCCCTGTCCTAAGTGTACTATTCTCTCTCATCAGGCTCTTCCTGAAAGGAATTATCTGAATGCTGACATTACCTGAGGACAGCAAGTTTTCATCATCCTTGGATGCCTTTTCTAGGGTCCAACCTGAACTTTGCCTCAATAGTGGGTAATCCTAAGCTAATTTGGAGCATAATAAAAATAATTAAAAAAATAAGCTTTAAGTATAGCTTTAGCAATTAAAAAGGCATAGACTCACTCAGAAAGAACTGAACTATTAGAAAAAACAGAAAACAAGCAAATAAAAAAAAAAAAAGCAGCATTTACACATTGTAAAAAAGCTCATCTGAGAAGTTCACATGGACAGGAAGAAAAGAGCAAAGAGGCAGAAGTACTGCTTTATCACCCCTTAAGTCCGACAGCAATTAATTTCAATCATTCTGAGCAATTGGGAGGACTTCAAAATAGTAAGGCTTCTCTTACTTCCCCTCTATATTAGATGATTTATAACAAAAACATATCCCTTACCCTGTCAAAGTTTACTACCAGCTAGAAAACGACAGACACACAAGCACTTTGAGTGATTAAGAGAAACGTAGAGTAACAAGTGAGACAGTGGAAGAGAGTTGCTATTTCATGAACTTCACTGCTAAAAAGCAAAGTATCTATGAGATGCGTATTTTCTAGCAGAACACAAAAAATAAAACAAAAAAAAAGGCATGATAATCTGTAATCTGTAGCATAGGTTATCTTTGGAGTATGGCTGAATATGAGCGAAGTTGAATAACTGTCTTTTAATTAAGGTTTAGAGCACATTCATAGGCAATGTTGAGTGAAATAAATACCAGTAATTTTAACAAGGCAATATTGAAATGCAAAAATAAAAAACATCCCTTAAAATATTTTTTTTTCTTTGAGGAAATTTAACCAACTATGAAAATTCATAAACTATCACATTTAATAGAAATCAGCATTTTATTTCATGAACACTAGACCCAGCAAAGTCTGTCTTCCTACAGGTTGTATATTTCCTACCCAGGCCATCACTTTCTACTTACACTGTAGGTAGGAAGTTAGAGACTCCTATTCCTGTTTCAACAAAGCTTTGCAAACCTGACTAAAGAGTCCACCTGTTTCTCGGATCAGAAAAGCAGCAAAATTGCATAATCTGATTTCCTAGAAGAAACAATATATAATTGAGAAGGTTCCTAAACTCTCACCCTTTATTGCTATCTTCCTCCCTGAGTGAGTGCAGTAAATCAAATATGCACCTTGACCAGTAAGGGAAGCACAGCATGCACAGCACAGCACAGCAGTCCGGGGCTCAGCCTGGATCCTGCTGAACTTTGCTGGGCTGGGAGCCAGGAGCTGCTCTCATAGGAATGCCCCTGCTGCTCCTGCAGCCCAGCAGTCCTTGCCAACCACTGTCTCTTTTTCTAAACCACTGCCTTGTTAGCATACACATTCCTTACGGAGGTTCCTGGACTTACAGATTCTTACCACTATCAGATAAAAATTATGGTTTAAGTATATTGCTATAGTTTTAGTTAACTCTTGTGGCTTTAGTGCCTAAATTTTAAAGTAGTACTATTACACCTCTACTAAAACCCCTTCTGAAAGATTTAGTGACACACAAGATTTTAATAAAATTAGCCTACTTTTTTTGAAGATCAATATCATCTGCAGTTCCTAAATTTCTGAAGTATTTTGAAAGATTCAATAGGTTTGAAGCAAATGTGTTGCCACAATGAATAATCATCTATACATATTATGATTTTGAGCCCATTAATATTGGCTACATGGATTAAAAAATGTCTACTGAGTAATTAATAACCAGCTGTGCTTTCTTATGGCATTGTAAAGCTAAAGATGATATTAAGATCAGGTGGCTAAAATCCACAGAAAAAACACTAAATCACACATTGCTTATGACTGAATTCATCCTGTCCCTGTTGTATCTACAGCCACATAAACAACAGCTAAAAGGATCAATTTGCCTTCCCACAAAGTTTCTGGAACTGGCAATTTGCTTTCATCAGATATGTGAGCAACAGGTACAGGGGAGTGGGCCCTTCCACGATACAAAAAACGTAGATGGTCACAGCCAATGACAAGCAAGTAACTATCAGCCTGCTAACTCCTTGATACTGAGTACTCTTTGTAATTCTCTTTAAAGACATGGTATTAGTAGCTTTTACCATAGGAAAGGAAGAATAAAAGTTCTTGTGCAGATTTTCAGCAAACCAAAACCACAAATGGTCCAGAACTGATTTTATTGGAGATAAGCATCTAGTATGACCAGAAACATTGCAGCCAAATCAAAATCTCTTTCAAGGGATTGCAGCACGATGTACTGTTGTCATGAAGCTGTGGGTGTGAGAAGTGTGGGGCATACTAAGGTAGAAAGCACACAGATAGAAAACACATTTCATGGAAAAGATTTGTCAGGGGAGATTAAGATAACTGTTTTTGAAATCAAAAACTAGGATTTAAGTTTCAAGGCCCCACATCAATTCAGAATAAATTTTTCCTTTCTATGATACAACAGTGAGAAAACTTCCTTTCTTTTACAGTCTTACAGTTGCACCATCTTGGGAATGACATTCAGTCTTTCTAGATAAACGTTATTGAACAATATTCAAGTTTTGTTAGTTTTATTTTGTTCAATAAAGATTTCCTGCAAAAGTCTAGAGCATTTTCAAATCTTCAACACTAAGTATGTGCAATCTTTAAATTACCATTACTTCTACAGTGAGTTTATGCCAGCTGTTTTTAGCTGGAGAACAGATTGCCATAAAGTCTCCTACAATGCTCTGAATCTTGAAAGTGAGCAGAAGGTAATCATTCTCCCCTGTCCTTCTATTCCCAGAGAAAAAACTGGAGACAAGGGGAAATAGGAAAAAAAGAACTGCAGTAAGGAGAGGAAAAAATATGTATGTAACTATCAAAAGGAGAAGGGAGAAATCAAGAAGAGGCATTTGTCCAGTAAAAGAAAGGGTTCCTATGTAACTGATACTGGGTAAAATTACTGTAGGGGAAAAGAAAGGTACAAAGTTATTAGCTTGATCAAAAAAAAAACCAGTTTCTAATTTGAAGGAAATTCTTCAAGAAAATGCCTACATTGTACATGACAATTCAGTGAACAGGTGCCCACCATCACCAATGGGATCAAATTAGTTTTAGAAATACTAGTCTTTTAAGAAGGAAGACCACTCCTGATAATGTGATTTATACACACACACACACACACTTCCCAAACAGGTCCATATAGGGCTCGAAGTGCCTGAGCTACAGGCACAGTATGTGAGTCAGCTCACAGAGGACGGCCACTGCAGACATATCAGGCTAATTCATCCTGTCCTCATGGCTTTGTTACTCACAAACCCCAGCAAAATAGAAAGCACCAACTTGTGTCTTGTCATGTCGTGATTTAGGAATGGCACTCCAAAATTTAGTGCCACTCCCTTTCTCCCCCCTCCTCCCAGACTCCGCCAAACTTGATGCCAGTCTCTTGCTCATCCCCCACTCCCTTTCCCCTTTTCCTTCCTGCTTTGGGGATGAAGTTGAGAATTGGAGGCACAAAAAGGTATTACAGGTTGAGGTAAAAACAACTAATTTACTGGAAACTGCAATGAGATAAGAAAATGAACAGTAAAAGCTACAATATTAATCAAAAAATGCATAAGCCAAAGAAACAATTTACATGTAAAACCCACAACAAAACCAAACTGGCTCCTCCCCACAACACCTTGCTTTCTTCTGACCAGAAGAGGAATGCTTTCCTCCCAGGAAGCCAGAGAAAGAGTCCCACACCACTTTCAATGGCATAGGATGGTATAGAATAACATTACCATCTTGGCTATGCCCACATGTCACAATGCACTGCAACCTAGGACAAATTGTAAAAGGAAATTAGGATTTCTGGGCTCCAGCGATCCAGTGGGCTCAGCCTCCCTGTCAGCTGGAACTAGAGGTCGGCACCACCACACCCAGATACTGTAAAAAAAATTAACTCTGTCCCGGACAGAACTAGGACACCAACAAAACAAGCTCCCTCAGTGGCAGGAAGCTTTTAAGCTAGAATAACAAGAGCAGGGCACACAGACAGGAAAATAAAAAGGGCCTTGAAGTACTGGGACAAAAAAGAGCCATAATAAAGCTTTCTATATTTTATAAAATCAAAGTGTAACAATCCATCGACATCACTGATTGTTCGGAGTTAAGTCAAAACTTACATTACAGCACAGAGTTTTCATTAGGTGTCCACATTTCTGTTCCACTAGGAAGGGTGAATCTGCATCATTAATCCTGAAATTATAGCTCAAATATTATTCTTGTCACTCTCTTAACACTATGCTTGTCACTCTCTTCAGACCTGAAGCACTAATTTTCCACATCAAAAATTTAGGAGATGATGCATTACTGGAAAAGATGAAAGAATAACTTGCATTAAAGAAAATGTATTTTAATATGCTTTTAATGTTAATTAGTCAAGAGTAGTTTTAAGCTGTCATATAAGATCTGTATCTGCTTACTCGCTGAGTAATTGGGGTTTGTTGTTCACTGTTGTTGTTAAAGAAACAGAAAAAAATACCTCTCATTCTCTTACCGCAAGTAGCAGTTTTAGCACACATCATGGGACATTTTAAACCCCCATATTTCCTTCATAAGTATACCTTTAATCATATAAACTAACTGTATTCAGAATGATAACGTAGCTTAGAATTACTGTGGGTAATAATGACAAATTGGTTCTTGTTATTTGAGGTCTTTTGACTACTGTAATAATCCAAAAAGCTTGGTGTTTTTCCATGTTGACTGAGAAACTGTGATTAAGGTGGAAAGGATAGGTCAAAAGGGTAAAACTGATGGGTGCTTTCCTTCATTTTCAATCCATACACATAATTTCATGACTTAGTGGCCACATGCCATACACTTAGAATCACCACAGCCTTAGTACTGTTCAGAAAGGATCTGACCTGCAAATATAATACATACAATTGTCATAGGCCTCACAGCATTAGCTAGAAACAGTGAACTATAAAATGTAGAACTTTACTGTATATATTCAAAGAAAAATCCAAAAATCAATGTAAAAAAATCCAATAAAATTGCTTTGAGGTTTTAACATTTTTCACAGCAGAATGAAAACAAAACAAAAACATATATACAATTACTCTTGTGAATTATCTTCTGCAGAAAATAAATGGTAAGGAGTCCCCATAATAGGAAAAGTTGGCTGGATCTTTTTAAAAGGTGTCAAAAGAGAATGACAAGAGCTTGCTTTGTTTTTTACAGTTCTATCTTTATTGCCCAAGTTTTGCAGCCTCCCTCCATGCTCCATCAATGAATGTTGTTTAATTTAGTCCATTTAAAAGGTAGGTTGAGCCATTTTCACACTGACTTATATAAAGCCATTTTCCTGTTTTATTAGTCACATTAGCATTCTATTGCCCTTTAAATGTCACAAGTTCAAGAGCATAGCTGTACATATCCTGGAAATATTCCTGTTTTATGTAATAAAACAGAAAGCTACAATTTCCTGGGACAGATAAGGTGACAAAAAAGAAAGAGAGAAACAAACAGGGCATAATAGTACAGAGTAAAACAACAACTGGTGCAACAAGATTGTTTTCAAGTGAAGGAAGAGCAGGAGAGTTACCGAGAGCACAGATTTAGAAAGGCTTGCTTGCATTGTCTCTATCAAAACATGTGAAACAGCTGACAAACCCAGCATTTGCTGTACCTCACAGAAAAGAAGAAAAATGGCACTGCACTCACCCCCTGACATATTCCTTAATCTTTTAGGGACCTTTGAAAAGCCACATCGTACATTGCAAGTACTCTAATTTATTAGTGTTGTTTTATTTGAAAGCAGAAACCTGCAAAATTCCCTAGCTGTATGGTATCTAACCTAAAACATTTCCAGGTTTCTCGAGGGCAACAGGAAAACCCCAACTGGCTGGAAGGAGTTACTGGAAATCAAATGAATTTTGAAGTCTGCAGGATCTGACCTACCATCTTCTGTCAAAGGCAGGTTAGTGCTTAGAACAGGGTGCACATCTCTTGAAAATATCACCTGAGTCACCAAGTCCAGTTACCCACAGAGGAAAGCAAAGTACAACAATTTTTTCCAGAACTGCCATAAAAACATCTTCCCTACACGTTACCAGAGCCCACGCTACACTACCCACCACCTCCTGGCAAATACAGGGCTCAGTTTTGTGGCTTTTAAATGTCTACTGCAATGTGCCACAAGACCTAACTCCGTTTCTGTTGCCAAGTGTCACAGGTCCCTACAATTGCAAATAGCTTGCTAAATAAATTAGCTTAAGAGGAAAGTGTGCCACATGGTCCACAGGAGAGCAAATTCTTCCTCTCCTCTGCCTTCCCTCCACTCCAGAAATCCTTGCCAAGCTCATTAAGGAGAAAACAACATGCACCCACAAGGATGCACGTAATATGAGGACTTACACATCTACATAGCCACTCAGCAGGTGTATTTTTAAGCTTTGTGCATATAATGCTTTAACCCCAGCTGTCAATTAAGCACCACGCAACCACTCACTCACTGCTCCATCCTGCTGGTGGGGGAGAGAATCAGAAGAGTGAAATGAGAAAGTTTGTGGACTGAGATAAAGACCTACTGTTTAGTAGGTAAAGCAAAAGCTGCATGAACACAAGCAAGGTAAAACAAGGAATTTATTCACCACTTTCCATGGACAGGCAGGTATCTATCCACCCCCATGAGAGCAAGGATCCATCACATGTAGCAGTGACTTGGGAAGACAAACTCTCTGACTCCAACATACCCCTTTCCTACTTCTTTCCCAGATTTATATGCAGAGCATAATGCCATATAATATGGGATATCCCTCTGGTCAGTAGGGGTCAGGTATCTCAGCTGTGTCCCCTCACAACATCTTGTGCACCTCCAGACCACTCACTGGTTGGGTGGGATGGGAAGAAGAAAAGGCCTTGTCTTTGTGTAAGCCCTGCTTAGCAATAACAAAAACATCTCTGTGTTATCAGCACTGTTTTCAGCACAAATTCAAACCATATCCTCATACCAGCACTGTGAAGAAAATTATCTCTACCCCAGCCAAACCCAGCACAGTGCATTACAACCATGCCATGGCACCTGAACCGAGTCTGCACCAACAAACACCTGGAAGCTTCCATGCTCTGAGTGGTCCATTGTGCAGGGTGTCACAGAGTCCAGTGGTCCCCTGGTGGCTGGGGCTCCCCACAGGGGTCTGTTGGGACAGGGCCTAGTCCTGTGATGCAGCCCCTCACCCAGCAAAAATAGGTTTCCTGGTATGCCTGGTCTCGTCAAGAGCCCTGAGAGCCAAAAACCTCAAAGGCAGCACTGCTGCAGCCTCTGTGTTGCCCAAACAGGGCTGTACACATGGACCTTCTGCTGCAGAAACTTCCCCTGGCGGCTCTCCGAGAGGTGGGAGGCAAAGGGGATAAAGGAATGAGGAGAACTGCCACATTACAGGTGCTTGGAAATTCTACATCCGTGGATGTAGCTGTCTGCTCCAGCACAACATATGTAGTATCTGCTGTCAGGTTCAGAGGGGAACAAGCAAGTCACTTACAATCTGAAGATCCAGTTATGGCTCTGGCAGCACAGGAAAGCCAGCAAAGTAAAGGGCAGTACCTCCTGGTCCCAGCAATAATATCTACTCAAATGGAGGTAGGAGTTTGTAGTACTTGCTTAGTATTCCTATCTGGTCTTCCAGCTGGCAGGTTGTCACCACGCTCCTGAGGGACTCAGAAGGGCCCCAGCAGGCAGCAACAGGGACCCAGTTGTGTGGCACTGCCCAGATGCTATGAGACGCTGCCAAGATTTTGTGCACAGCAAAGTTCTACGTATGGCAACAGGCAAAGGAGGAACTCATCTCCCATTGCTGCTGAGGGCCGTCAACACCAGCTGCCCATGTAGAAGGCACAATACACAAGATGAGTGATGCTTAAACAGAAAGCTGTTGATAAGAAAGTAAAGGCTGCAGACAGCTGCATAAGAACGCTGAGGCACAGAGATCTTTGCCTGACAAAGCCAGCTTAGCACTCCCTGGGAGGATGAGTAAGAAAGTCACCCAGGAAAAGGGGTTTGTCTAACCCAGCAGGTGCTCAAACCACCATGTCTAAATTTGGCCCTGGGAACAACAGCCTCAACATTGTATTTAGGCAGTCAAGTGAGCAAACAATCTGGAATCTATTGAATATCATCTTGTCACAATAAATGATGGAGTAGTTCAAGGCTGAGAAACATAACTGCCAGTCATGTCTTCTGTTTTAGACCATCCTGATCATTTGCTAACTTCCAGTCAACTGGGACCTCCCTGGTTAGTAAGGACTGCTGGTAAATGACTGAAAACAGCTCATTGCATCCTAGGGTGTCTTCCTGCAAGTTGTGCTGACATTTCTTCTCTCCTTTTTGTTTCAAAATCCAGGGAGATGAATTTAGGCAGAATGACATTCAAGTATTTTTCCAAGCTAGAGAAATCATGCATCATTTATGCTACATAACATTCTATGCAATGTCCACCATCAAGTTCCAGAAAGATATTGTTCAACTTGCCCACTTAAGCATTCTCAGGAGAATAGGATTAAACATTTCTGACAAAAGCTTTTACCTCCCTCCTTTACAGTAAACATGATTCTTCTTTTTTGAGATAAAAAAGCTATTTTAAGTTCTTCAATGCTGAAGTACTCTAGGAAAGCCAACAATAAAGGATATACTTGATTCTTCTGTATTTTCAAAAAGTTGTGTTTGAATAACACTAAGATTACTCATGATGATTTAGTTAGTCATCTTTTCCTGAATTTTTGTTTTTGTTGCTCTGTCCTTACAAAGAAAAAGGTCCAAACTGTGGAAGTTTCTGATATTTGCATTCTACTACAGTAATGCAGAAATGGTCCTACAAATTCAGGGTAGATATTCATCTGGTCCACATGGCTAGGAAAGAAAGTAAAATCAGAGAAAGCATGGCTAGGTGTTCCCTAAAGCATGTCCCCAGACCCCCACAATTAGGAAAGAGGGAAGAAAGAAGGAATACCCTTTCTGGAGATAAACATTTTCAGCTCTCAGGTTGTGTAAAAACATCATACCCAAGTATAAACAGTGTGGTTATTATGTCTGCCTGTCTTCTTGAATAAATTTTGATCTGTATTTTCTGTTCTACTAATGTATACTTTCACCACTCCCTATCCTCTTCCTCCAAGGAAATCAAGGTCACTTTTAATCCTCTTTGTTCAATACCTGTCCTGAGCTGTTCCCAAGAAATACAGCACTTTTACAGAGACCTCTAGGTTTCTATGCAAGTACCAACCCTACTTCAGAATAAGCCTCCTAACCTGGTTCTTCCTATGGGCCAGACCAAACCCTGGAATTATTTCAGAGTTTCTAATTTCAGGTCTGTCTCTAAATGCATCTCTTTCTCCCCCATTCTTCTCCATCCCTTCACCCAGCATTAGCTCCTTATGCAAGGAGAAGCTCGAAAGAAGACTAAATTAGGGAAAAAGCTTTCTCTGGTCCTTACCTCCCCTACTTGTCAAGCAAAGAAAGAAAGGCTGGTGCTCCAAACATAATCCCTGACTACCTAGCAGATGCGAAGAGTACCAAAGAGGCTGGTAATTCAACATGAACCCAAGGAGTGGTTGAGTTATGTTGTCTAGACTTTTGCAATTGAAAGTCATCACCAAAATAAAAGCTCATCTTCAAAACCTTCATTACTTCTCACTCAAAATTTTAAAAGTGAGTCAGGAACCCATTTTCTTCTATCAACTTGATATTTTCTATTCAGAAGTATAACAAAAAACACTCACTGTTACTGGAAACATTAGAAGATCTCAATGTCTCTGTTTCCACACCACCACTGACAGATTCTGCAGCAGTGGCATCACCCTTTCCTTCTGAAGAACAAAAGCATAATCCCTGAATTGCATGTGCTCTTTGACTTTTGTCCCAGGGTCTTTGAAGGGGTTTAGATGCCTACAGCCCACAACAGAGCACAAGGCTGGGATACACCATTAGAAGCAGTAAGCCATCACCCTTTCACAGCACAGCTGGAGCAGGCAGCTCTGAGGAGAAGGCAGCAATTTCATTGCCTGTTCTTTACCTTACAAGAATCACATTCAATCTTCCAGAAAGGAAGACAGAAGAGCCTACATGTGACCCTAATATTTTCCAGCTGGCCATGACGCTGAATAGAAATGTCAAAGTAAAATCTACTTTTCCTGTAGTTGAGCAATAAAGACACTTATGCATCACAACCCGGAGCTGAAGACATGATTTTCCTGGAATGGGATATTTTGCTGATCTTAATCTCTCCTCCAGAATCAGCAACACTTCTGCTAATAAGAAACAGACCCAGACCGAGTCTTGTGTCACCATTGGGGTAGACTGGGAAATGAGAAAAAAGGCAGGGGAAAAAAATCTCAGCTTTTAAAAACCAAGCTCTAATCTGAATCTTCTGTGTGTATGAAAAGAGCAAGTGAAAGCTGATGCACCCACTAAGAAGGCAAGCATTGTCATCCCTGACCTTAGTGGGTGATTTGTGCGTGCCTGTTGCAACACAGCCCCCTATATTGCTCACTGGCAGGAGAAAGGCTGTACATCATTGTCTGGCAGCTTTAGTGGAACTTTAAGGGCTATAAGGGAGAACTTCATGGGGAAGGAGGGGGAATTTTCCCCCCTCCCCTGCCTTGCTCAGAAACTAGGAGGTGCTGCCTCAGGAGCTGGCTCTAATTGGTAATGGAATGTCTAGATATAACTAGGTGCTGTGTACAGTCCTGTCCTTGAATGGATGTAATGTCAGCTGTGATCATGGGCTTATCATGCCAAACACATTGAGATGGCCTGCAAAACAGGGTTTTTTGCTTTACTGACACAACATGAGGAGACTGCTTGTTCTTCAATAACAGTGGTCTGCAACTCGGAAGCTGCAGTCCTCAGGCAGAGTCAGAACCGTGTCTCCTCATTCCCACGTTGCAAAGCAACTAGGAAGATAGATAATTAAGACCTCCCTGCCTCCTCTTACGTCCTGCAGAGAAAGTCCCAAGCAAGACTCCTACCAACACTGAGTGAGCACCACACAAGCAGAGCTACGGTGAGTTTACAACCAGTGATTGTTCCCTGACATGATGATTTTGGAGGAAGAGTCTATCATCCACATAGCAAGTTACAGAAATCCTTCCAGCGACAGTCAGCACCTTGATTGTTTGCCATGGCTGAAGGCATAAAAAGAACAAAGCTTACATCCACTGTGCCCTGAGCATAGAGTAATGAAGAAAGGTGTCAATAGGATCATATATGCTTGCTGTTGCTGCTGTTGCAAGCTCTGTCTAATTAAAATGTTTTTTTGCCTTTTTGCAGAGACCACTTGGTAGGTTTCTCAAAGCTCAGACAGTGTTTAATGTCAGAAGCCTTAGGCATATGTGGGAATTCCACTAAAGCCTTTTATGAAAGAATATAAAACATTGAAAAAAAGCAAGTGTACCTCTGAAAACTGTTTTCTGACTTTGTAGGAAAATCTTTTCTTGTAGGCTTTACAATAAACCCAATATTGAGTAAGAGTCATGCCATGTGTATCTGTAAAGCAGAATATGACAGAGCAGACACAAAATAATGTTGTATAGAAATATTTTTGTATATAAACTGTTAATTTTCATCACTGGCATACAAAAGATAAAGGTAGTAAAGAAGGGTGGAGGAGAAGTTGACATAAAATAATTTTTTTGAGTATTTGATATGTCTAATTAAAATGTTTTTAACATCAGAGAGATGTATAAAATTAACAGCAAGAGAAAAATGTCTCAATTTTCCTAATGACACCAGACTGCTTGAAATATAGAGGTCAGTTATAACTGACAGACACTTATTTCTTTTAATATGATAAAATAAACCCCACACATTTTTAAAATCTACATTTCATAAAATCAGAACAAATCAAAATGAGCTCTTGCTGTCTTCCATCAGCTTTTCCCAACTCAATACTTCTTTATGCTCCATTTTTTAATATATCTGCTTCTTTTTTTTCCCATAAGAAATCAAAATTGATAGATTAAAATAGCCCGCCTATTTGATTTCTTTAAAAGTAATTGAAGTTTCAAGGAGTCAAGCTAAGGATCTTAACACATCTCAAACTCACGACCAGTCTATTTTTCAATATTAAACCCATATATTTAAAGTCCTTCACATGACTAAGCTGTGAATCCAAAATCTTGTTATGCATGGTCCTACACATCAAGAAGCAGAAGGAGATTGAGTGACAATTTCTGTACAAGAGTTCCAGAAGTCTCACAGCACAACACAGTTGTTACTCTTAAAATTCTTTAAAGTGCATTGCAGTGAAGACAGAAGCTACTGGTCCTTGTTATATCTTATTACTCATTCAACTCATATAAAAATAGACTTTCAAAAATCCTTGTGTGAAGTTCATTCAGAAGAATATTTTCACTTGTAGTCACACAGGCATCTTTCTCTTTCCACACCTATTTTAGGCCTTGATTTTATCAAAAAATTCAGGGGAAACAGAAATCTGACCAGTTCCAGCTACAAATATACCTCAGAATTTAAATGTCAATAGATCCCTCTCCCGAACCTAGTTAATAAGAAGCACATTTAAATTCACTAAATTCAGTGGAAGGTTACTTTTAGGTGAGACCAGCCCCTCCAAGTACTAGGGCAGAGTTGTAAGCTAGTTGAAAGACAGAGTTACCAAACTGTTTCTTCTCATATGACATCCAATTGGATTATACTACTAAACTTGCTTTTAAAACTATGTTACACCTCGTGTAAAAGTTGCAATCATTTACTGTTTCACAGAAAAAAGTTAAAGTCTCATAAAACAGCTCTGCAAGGTAGATTCAGGGCAATAAGATTCTGAATAAAGGATGAGATCTAGGCCTAAATAACATTCAGCAACCAAAAGAAGTGCAGATTGTCCAGACACAGGGAAGACTAGAATAAACAGCTACAGCGCTGCTTGAAATAAACACCTTCAAAGGCAGTCCTCTCCACCAACAATTGTCTCATTGGGAAAGATGAGATTAAAAATGCAAGCAAAAAACGCTACTCCTGTGATGCAAACTCATATAATCTGAATAATACAGTTGTCCAAGAGCCTATCTAAATCAAAGCCAAATCACAAGCTGGGGAGACATCCAGAAAAAATAGAAGATTATATTTTGAACTACAAGCATGCTACTTGCCACCAGTGTGTCACACCAGCTTTTAATTTGTGTTGATTATAGCATTGTTTGTGATGCGTGCATGATGGAGAAGATTTTATTCTGTAAATTACAAACCTGACATGAAATATTTTATCTTGATTTCTCCAAGATAAAAGTCAAGACTTTCTGCTAGGTCAGTCTTTTACACTGAAAATTCTGCTACCATGAGCTTTTGGAAAAACAAAAAGAACAAGAAACAAAAAAAATCAGACACACAATGACAACAACTAACAAAATCCCCCAAATCTGACCAGTGCTACAGTTTCACAAAGTACAGTTGCTAAAGAGGCTTTTTGTAGGTTGAGCCTTAATTTAAGTCTGACCTCAAACTTGGATTATCTGAAGGTAAGCTTAATATCATATCACACTAAAATGCACTCAAGTTCTATATTAAATTCTCTTATTTTAATTAAATTGTTATTCTGCAGAAAGTCCTTAAACAGAAAAAAGGAAAAAGCAAAAATCTGTGCATGAAAGGTGTTAAAAAGTAAATGTTCCAAGGGCAGATTAAAAGTCTGTTCTAAAAACAAGCAAATAACAACATTTTAACTTAAGTAGCTTCACCCAAGTAGCCCTACACTTAGAGAATATTTCAGCTTTTCAGGAAAGATGCCTCATATTGTGAAATTTTGCCCATTATTTTAAAAAGTTGACACCACATAAAGATGATGCCTGAGGGAATAATTTGCAAAGATGTCAGGCACTAGTGATTTGGATCACCAGCTGGAAAGCTGACCCTCATTAGTGTCCCTCTCTTCACTACTCCAAATTCCGATAACCTAGTCCGCATGTTTCAGAAATTGTATGAAGCCTTTGAGTCCTCAGGGATAATGCTTTATCCACCCGCAGCTGATTTAAGACCCATTTATAGACAAATATTTTAATACAGCTACCCCCACCAGAAGAGAAAGCACAACTTTTTGAGATAGCTAATGAGATTAAGGAGTGGTAAAGCTTAAAAAGGTTACTTTTCCTGACCTTTCCTGCAAGTCTAAGTGTCTTAACAGATTCACAGACCATGGCAGGCTGGATATAAACACTTAATCTCAAATTCCTTTAAAATCACAAGGGGAAACGTTTTCCCAGACTTACTGAAGAATTTTCTAATGGTACAAAGAGCAGGGGAAAAAGAAAGAAATGGAATAAGAAAAAAAAAAAGGATAGGAATAGAAAATAATGTAATAGATTGGTAACTCAAATAAGTGATAAGAAGAAATCTGGCTGGTTAAACCATAGGGAGCTATAAAAGCTGCGGGGGAGGGGGACTGATGGAGGGACAAAAGAATTGTACAAAAATGAAGAGGGATGGTACTTTAAAAAGAAAACTGAGTTGGAAATATAGAATAGTGAATTTCCATATGGACATACTAGGTGCAAATCTGGCTTCCCTGAGATTGAAGGATAACTGAGCTGGTAATTTGGTATGTAATCCTGAACTACGGTTTGGAGTTAAGTACAAAATGACACTAATTTTAACAATCTTACACCTGAAACTGAGCTACAACTATAGGTCCTTCTCTGGAATGGGCACCTAAGAAATACATAGTTCTTTCTGTCCAGAAATAGCTCTCACACAGTTAACCTTGTAATCCCATCCTCCTCGTCAAGCTATTTGACCATCAGAAACCACTCAGTCCAAAGATTGCCTATCTAGCAGTCTGAATAAGGACTGCTGGTACTTTTTTATTGCAAAAGGTACTGGTCAGGATGAAAGGTTTGGGACATCCTTTTAAAGGGGAAAAAAATAAATATATAAAATTATTATTTAGGAAATTTGAATGCTGGGATAGAGTCTGAGTTAATACTATGGCCTTCAATAATGTATATTACTGTAAAGAAAAGAAAATAAAAAAGTAAGAGTGTATATTGAATTGGTGGTTTCACTATTTGATTTCACTAATTACATTGCCTCATTCTTAGTATGTTTTGTGCACAGTTATAATTGTCAAGTGAAGTGAATTCACAAATTTCTTTCACCTCTAGGGTTTACTCCACGTCCTTGCTGACCCAATTATTTTCACAGTGTGTTGCTTTACTTGCATGGCTACTGTTATATATGCCCCTTGCAAACCACAGACAGCACCATTCTCTAAACTATTAAAAAAAAAAAAAAGTGTAATAAAAAGCCTAAATGTCCTAGAATTGTAGACAAAATGTAGAATTGTAGACAAAATGTCCACATTCAGCTTAATGCTTATAAGGTTTCTTGCAGCAGTAAAATATTTCTGAGGCCTGCCAGGGGTGATTTTTAATACAGAGCCAGTTGTTAGCAACAGTTCAATAAAACAGTCAAGCTTTCTTTTTCCAAGGCAGGATCATAAAATATGCCAACACTGAATAAGCAGAGATAGAGAGCAGATCAAGGGCTAAATTTCTCAGACAGTACCATACAGTTTGGAGGTGTCAGCTCACCGCGGCTGAAAATATAGTCTAGGTTTTAAAGACAAAAATTCTCTAACTTGGCAAATTTGCAGGCCCTGATCATCAATGTCAACTGAAAGCCATCAGCTGGCAATATGAAAGAACATTCTGCATTATATTTGTCAAAAGCATCCTTGGGAAATTCTGCTACCAGTAGTAATTCCATAAAACTCTGTAGCTCTGTGTTATATATCAGGGAGACTGATCTTTCTGAGTATTCCTAAGGACTTAACAAGCATATGGCTATAGAATGTAATGCTGAATTAGGAGCTTCCTGACCTACACAGACCTCTACTTCCCTGCTGACCCTAAAACAGCAATAACAAAACTTAAAAACTTTCTATCAGTCAACAGACCTCCTGAAATTTCCCTTGCCATTACCAGTAACAAACAGCATAGCACTAAATGATTTATCTGCACCTGGTAAGACAACAGCCACACCTGACCTTCTGACTGAAAAACAGATTGCTCATTATGGCAACTGTATGAAAAGAGAATTATTGTTCCAGGATGACAGACCTGAATGTCCCACAGCAATGATGGCTTGCAGTTTCCCAGCAGTGATTATCAGTGCACACAGGCTACTGTCTGCAAAAAGTTCAAAAGCAGAGACCTCTCCCAGGAACCAAATGGCAATGAGACTTTCAATTTTTTTCTCTTCTGTCCGAAGCAATTTATTTTATCTGCAGACAAGGATGAAGCTCTTAACTCATGAAAATTACTTAAAACATCTTGCATATGGACTTGAGCTTGGTTTGAAAAGTACATCCAATAATTTTAGCAGCAAGTGTATCTACCCTTGCTGAATCGAAGATTATGCAATCAAACACAGATGCAGCAATATTTTGGTAAAGTATGGATCCAGAGCACTAGATGCATGCTTTAATAAGGAAAAAAAAAAAAAGTAAAGATCGACCCAAGGTTGTCTCTTTTTATGTTTGTCTCTTTATTCCTGTAGTCAGTCCAGCTAGGATGGAGTTAACTTTCTTCATAGCAGCCCATATAGTGTTGTGTTTTCACTTGTGACTAGAACTGTCGGATCCGGGGGTATTCTGGTGGAGTGCTCTGACCCTCCAAACCAGTTTAAACAGAAAGTTGCTCGGCAGCCACTGCACTCACACAGACACACATGCTCCAGATCACTTCTCGACAGGTCAACGGCAAAGAGGCAGGAAGGGTCTTTGTGAGGGATTCCACAGCAGAGGTTTATTCCAGCTCCACCGTGAAGGGAAGCCAGGGACAAAAGACGTTGGGGAATGGAGTGTTCCAGGTTATATACAGGGGTGGGGAAAGCATCAGGGACAGGGGTGGTACATAGGCAAGACCTTGACATATAAGCAAAAAAGGGGCAGGGAAATCAAGGGGCCAGTCAGGGAAACAGAACTGGGGTTCACTGGCATGGCAGGACAAAGCATCCTGGGAGGCCTCACCCTAACCTGGAGAGATCCCTCAGGGTCTGTTCCTTCAGGGGACTCTTGTCATTCCCTGATTGGGATATTCACTGCCTCCCACAACGAACAGCGTGGATAACACACCAATGCTTTGGCTACTGCTGCACAGCTCTTACACAGCACTCAAGGCCATCTCTACACAGATTCAAAGCCATCTCTCCAACCCCATACATACCTGCAAAGGCTTCTCAAAACCCAGCAGGTTGGGAGAGGACACAGCTGGGATCTCTGACCCAAAGATTAACCCACCATGGACTTTTCTGGCATCCAATGTATGTGCCCAATTTCAAAGAGATAAATGTTAAAAAAGGTCATAGTTTTATGCAATCTGGAAACAAAACATATGTAGATTGATATGCTGCTTTGGGCTAGAGTGGAGTTAATTTTCTTCAAAGTAGCTGGTAAGGAGCACTATCCTTCTCATTTCTAACAGCAGGAACAGCATCTCTGATCTATACAGGCAAAACCCAAGCCATTTTGTGCCTCTAAGAACTCAGGAACAAATTACTTTGTCAGAAAGAAATTGGAAGCTATACAGAATTTAAATACAGTTATAATCTGAAAAGAGACTTTAAGGTAACATTTTTGAGCTCAGTTGTTGCAGTGCACATGGCAGCAGTGACAGGGTCGACACAAATGAATTACTGGAGGACAAGCTCCCAAGGCACTGAGGTTTAACATCACAGTCATGGCGAGTTCCCATGTTCTCCTGGGAACTGTGTTTTGCAAATTGTTTCACTGTTGGTTTAAGATTTCCCCACCCAGTTTTATGTATACCCTTATGTTTATGCATATCCCTTATGGAATATGTATAATTTCTGGAAAGTTCTGCAGTATTCAGTACCCCATTTGTTGATTCAAATAGAGCCCTCCCCTGGGTTGTCCCCATTGGATGTTTTCCCCCTGTCACCTCCCAGTTTACCGAACCCCATTGGTTGTAACCCTTTATTCCGCCCCTTTTCACCCTCACACAAAAATCCCTGCACAGCTTCATTCCTCGTTTTTCTGCTCTTATGCTTCACCTGCGATAAAGGATTGGAAACCATGCAGAGAGTCCGTCCCTCATCCTTTACCTCTGCCAGCGCTCCTTTTACATCGGGGTGCAGCTTGCTCCTCGCAGTGGAGCCAGCATAGTCTGATGCTGCAGCTAAATCCTGTCTTCAGGGACACCTCCTCCAGTTAGACGTGGCGCAGCCCTGGGCAGCTTCTGGTCAGCGTCACTCTGTGTATAACATGCCTTGTTTTTTGCATACCCATTCCTCAGCTGTTTACTTAAATGCACTTTGGGATCCCTACCAGATTCCCACCCATTCAATAAGGAGTGCTCTGCCCACTATGGCTCCTCTGGGGATTGTGTTTCTACCTTGACACTTGGTGTGGATGCAGGTGATTCTCTTGGGGCTGAGTTGGCTTTACTTAATTAGCAGTTAAATCAATGAAGTTTTTGTATGAACTGTGGCTCCAGAAAGTTTCCCCCTTATTTAGATCGGTGTATTTAGGAGTGGATTTTTTTTTGNCCTCGTTTTTCTGCTCTTATGCTTCACCTGCGATAAAGGATTGGAAACCATGCAGAGAGTCCGTCCCTCATCCTTTACCTCTGCCAGCGCTCCTTTTACATCGGGGTGCAGCTTGCTCCTCGCAGTGGAGCCAGCACAGTCTGATGCTGCAGCTAAATCCTGTCTTGAGGGANGCTTCTGGTCAGCGTCACTCTGTGTATAACATGCCTTGTTTTTTGCATACCCATTCCTCAGCTGTTTACTTAAATGCACTTTGGGATCCCTACCAGATTCCCACCCATTCAATAAGGAGTTCTCTGCCCACTATGGCTTCCTCTGGGGATTGTGTTCCTACCTTGACACTTGGTGTGGATGCAGGTGATTCTCTTGGGGCTGAGTTGGCTTTACTTAATTAGCAGTTAAATCAATGAAGTTTTTGTATGAACTGTGGCTCCAGAAAGTTTCCCCCTTATTTAGATCGGTGTATTTAGGAGTGGATTTTTTTTTGTTTGTTTGTTTTAAATTAAGTAGATATTTTAACATACTTCACTGTTTCAATAACATAATGCTAACACATTGCTTTCAAGACACACACATCTCTGCTTCCAACATACTTGACCCTAAAAACTATTATATTGTGGTGTTTGAGAATTAGAGCACTAGAATTTGCTATTTAAGTAGCTCTGATTAATTCTGCGTCCTGTGTTGGACAGTTACTCTTTTACCTCACAAATGTGAAAACTCACTTAAAAACACTCAGCTCAGCATAACTTTAAGCATAAATCATTGGAAGGAGTTGACCTAGATGCTCCTCCATAATACGGTTGTTTTTCCACAACGGTGTCTGCACATTTAAACCCTGGCTGTAGTGTTGTTGAATATAAGGGATATAATTAATAAAGGCAGAAGTATGGATGAAATTAAGACAAATAAAAGGTTAATGTTCTTCATGGAAGAAACACTTTATGCTTCACATTGAAAACTCAAAGAAGAACCAACAACAACATATTTCTCAAAATATCATGAAGTAAAGAGCATTGAAAATTAATCTGATATTAACAATTTTCTACTCAAAAACATTAAGTTCTTTTACTTTCATGTGTTCATTGCCCTCCTCAGGCTTATCCTGACTGCCTTTACTAACTAATTAAAAAGAGCTATAGTAGTTATTTCACAAACATTTGACTTACTTACACTTACTCCTCTTCAGGCTTACATGACTTTGTTTAGCTTTTATAANTGGAAGAAACACTTTCTGCTTCGCATTGAAAACTCAAAGAAGAACCAACAACAACATTATATTTCTCAAAATATCATGAAGTAAAGAGCATTGAAAATTAATCTGATATTAGCAATTTTCTACTCAAAAACATTAAGATCTTTTACTTTCATATGTTCATTGCCCTCCTCAGGCTTATCCTGACTGCCTTTACTAACTAATTAAAAAGAGCTATAGTAGTTCTTTCACAAACATTTGACTTATTTACACTTACTCCTCTTCAGGCTTACATGACTTTGCTTAGCTTTTATAAACAGGCAAAAGCCTGTAAAGCATCAGCAGCTTTAGAAGCAAACAAATTGATAATTGCACAAAGCAATTCAAAACAGCATTTTCTTACAGAAGAAAAGGAGTCTCGTGTCTCAACAAAGGCTAATATTGGAGTATTACCTCTCTCACTTGCTCAGTCGAAACATCCAATCCAAATATTTTCCTTTCTTCTTTCCAAATATTTTCCTTAACTTTCCTCGATAAGTTATTGGATGGTATCAGAAAAGAATCTTCAATTACAGTCTTTTCAACTCGAGATAACACGGATAAAAGCAGATAGTTTGAACACCATAACGCTATTCTTAAAATAGGAAAAATAAAATTCTAGATATAAGAAGCACTCAACAAGCAGTTATTAAATGTGGAAGTGGGGTCTTGAGCAAATAATGTCTGTAAAGCATTTGACTGTTCAGCACTACTTTTTCAAACCCTAATATAACAAACCTGGAAGAATGAAACATGATGCCATCTGAATACCCTCCTTCCTCCTCACTGCAACGTTTATGTAAGTATCTTTTCCTCTTCCTACCTCTATCATTGCCTAGGCAGATTTAAACAGATGCAGTACAGTATATTTACATGCAGAATATCCGATTTTAAGGACTAGGATTTTTAAGCCAAACAGCTCAATGGAATTTAAACCAACAATATTTCTAGCTCACATGCACTGTTTATGCTGTAATGAAACATGAACATGAATTCACTCAATTGTAGAACAATGAAAAAAGCCTTGTGAACAAGTCAAAGAACTTTCTAGAGAGGTGAACTTTAACTAATTTTTTTTAGCAGCAGATCATACAGTGAGATACTCAAGGTTCAAGTGTAAACTCATCATGGTACAGAAAAGCTCATTAATTAGTCTTTTTATTTCACATTTTCACAATGTACACACCTGCTCTGTAAAGGTGGATTGATTTTGGTAACAACCAACATCTTTGGTCATACCACGTTAATAGCTTTCTACATCTTGCTTAGTAACACCAAGGAAGTGCAGGTTCTCTATAGAAAGCAGAACATTTTCCAGACCTCTGTGTATGCACAGAAGCAGTTCTCCTGGTACTAGAGACAAGGAGATTATATAGGCACCCAAAGGAAAGGTAGTGAAATTCCTGCTTTTGGGACAACATGAGATTTTCAGAGCAAAAGGCAGGAACTTGCAATCAATAGCTGTGTTCTGCTAATATGTCAGTTTAGAAGACCAAGGCAAGTAAATGAATGAATAAGATTGTTCCCTTTGAACAAACCAGTAGGAAATTGGGATGTCTGAACTCATGATCACTTTCTAAAGTTTAGGTACTGAATTCAGGTCTGGATGAATCCTCTTCTTCAATTAGGCATCTACAAGTCTCCAGAACAAACTCCTAAACAACACTATCTTTCTAAGCCAGAGGTGATAGAAGAAAACGAGAGGCCTGCCATTTATATAATGGCTTTTCCCAGATGTTTTGGATCAAAAGACCACAGTCAATCTTCAAAATTTATCTAAGATAAAGGCAAATTAAGTGGTGATAAAGTAAAGTGAGATGCTGTTTACACTCACCCAGCTACCACTTCAAGGGTTCTTTTTCTTCAGTATTCTGTGATTTTTTTTCAGTGGAGTTGCAGAAACAATCTTGAGCCATAAACAAGACAGTCATTAACAGAGCCACAGACCTATTCTAGTTCTAAACAATTGGGTTGAGTTTCTTGCAGGAGAGGGAAAAGCCTCCAGGATTTCTGGGCCTTAGTTTTTATGTGGGCTGTGAAGAAGCAGAACTGAGCTTTCAGTATTTAGAAATTGCCTAGTGATTTTTAAAATAATGATGAGTTGAGAATCAGCTTTAAAACACGTTACAGAATTGACTGGCAAGAAACCAAACCTTGGCCGTATCTTATCTCACCAAGTGTGCCATCTGTGCAGCAGACTGATGAACACAGAGTACAGCCCAGGCCCACATGTCAGGAGCATGGCGAGAACCCTGACTGTGACTGAGCAGCACAGAGCTGTCCTTTCCACCTCAGCTGCAGCCACCAAAGCCTTGCCCTCTGAGGCTGCACCTACTCATGCAGGGTCATGCATGGAAGGGAAAGAGTCACAGCCATGCAGGTTGGGGCAGGAGGAACACAGCTTTTCTTCCCTGGGACACTCTGCCCAAGTTCCAAGTTGGAGGCCAGTTTAATTTGTTTCAATGTAGCTGAGCCATCTAGACAGCAAGGTGATCCTCAGTCTTTTGTCTCATCCTTTGTAAAGCCTTTTGATATCCCTTGAAAGCAATGAGAAGCATGGCCTTTAATCACAACCCTTTTAAATTTATTTCTACTGAGTTCCAAAGCAGAATATGAAGTGAATTTGTCACGAACAATCTCCCTTTGGAAAAGGTTCAAGACAATGTTGATTACTATTCAGTTGCATGAGTCTGCTACTGACTAGTAAATGGAAAAGCCTTCACTGGAGAGGTGGAGCTACGAAGCTTTCACAAGTAGGGCTGTAGGACTTTAAGAGTAATGTAATTATGGATAATGCTGTATGTTGACTGGCAAGATACTGTATAGATTTATTCATCTTTTGGGGCTTTTTCTGTGTTTGAGTTTTGTTGGCGTTTAATATATTTGTATTCAAAAGTCTTACTTTGTTGAGAAGAGCTTTGCGAATTAAATAATGGGAATTGTCAACAATCTTCTTAATCCAATTTCAAATGTTTAACTTGATTTTGAAAAAAAGGCAAAAAGCAAGAAAAAGTGTGAGAATGTAATTAGAATAACCTGCTAGAATCAGTCTTTTCAGAGGTTGCTTGGCCCCAAGAGAACTGATTTCATGGGATACATGCAAACCTTTTTAAAAGTGAAGACCAAAACAACCATTTTAGAGACACCTCAGAAGGTTCAGGTAAGCATCAAAAAAGCAAACAACAGAAATATTCTTCATTAAAAATTTGTGGCTATGCAGTAACTACATTGGGTTCAGCCGTTATTTTTCTAACACAAATGTGTCATCAACTTGAGCACATGTTGATGGTCCTTGAAATAGCCTCCTATACTTCTGTTTCGTTCTACACCAACCTTGAGATCAAGGCTTCCCATGAAACAGTACTAAAGATATTCTGAATGTTAGTTTGGGGAGGGTGGGCATTAAATCCCATGGAGATGGTGTAGTGTGTGCCCTGACAGCTTCTACTCTGAATCTCTGACTGGTGGAGGAACAGGGAAACAGAAATTAAGCCTAGAAGCAGCAAGAACTCCCTGAGATGGGGCCTTCTGGGGAAAAAGGGAAGGCTGTATATGGTGCAAGAGCTGGTTGGTTGAAGCAAGATTACAGAGCCTGAACAGGAGTAGCAATGCAGAGAAGAGTGTCGGCAAGTTACCTCCATGAAGCTGAGCTATTCTGCACATTAAAATGAGTTGGATCCTCAGAGAAAACTTCCTTTCTGCCCCCATTAAATGAGCCAAGAGGGCAGGTCCAAATCCAAGTTCCCACCACAACACAAAGCAGTGGAGGACCTTCATGTATCTGCTGCTGCTAGAATGAAAGAAGACATAAGGTCTCCTTGAACCCTCAGACAAATTCAGGCAGGAGCTAGGCTGTGAAGCCAAGAGTCAGTGGCAAAGTTTAGCCCCACACCGACACTACAGCAATACAAAAACATGAGAAAAGGCAGGCATAACGAGTGTCCAACAAATAGAAAATGGGGCTGGGGAGGCTTGGACAGGTCTGTTTTTACTCATAAAGGTATCATTAGGGTTTCTTCCTGAAAAAAAGAAGTCTTGAAACAGTGGCTCCAGCTGTGTCACTTTGGAATGTGTCCTGTGCTAAGCAAAGCTTAGCCAGGCCAGCCACTTGAAGTTTATATCTCATCCCACTGTGTCATTTCTACTTCTAGCTGTGGCCAGAATGAGGATGTGCAGAGAACCATGACAGAGAAAAGCAAAGCAACAAGCACAGTTATCCTTCAGTTGTTCCACAGTTGTAAGGTGAGTCACTTGATAGGATCGGAGGGTCCTGTTGGAGCTGCTCCATCTGTACAACTTTCATTCCAGGCACTTATTCCTCAGCATAAAGGTGTAAATTCCTGAACAGCTTCTAAAAAATTGTAAAAGAAGAAATCACTTTCTAGAGGATTAACATAATAGCAAAAAAAAGTAGACTAACAGGAGGCATACAGAAACAGGTGTATTGTGTTAATCACAAGCAGCTTGGTAGCAATGAAGCACCAGAAAGAGGCAATAAGGGCACAAACAAAGAATCCATAACATGAAGTTGTACTATGCCTGCTTTGATAAAAACTCCCTCATAGCACATAATGGACTCTTAGGAAGAAGTGAACATTGCTGTATATTTTGGAAATAGAAGGACTGACACATTTTCATAGAGCCCAAGCATCCAGTTATTGTGTGAGTCCACTGCAACACTGAACATAATGCTGGGCCAACCTGCAACGTTATTAATACCATAAATGTCTCCCAGACAAATTAACACAAAGCCATAAAGTCGCTTCAGTGGAGCCAGTCTAAATGATCACATTAAAATCTTCAGCTCATGCAAATCTGCAGCTTGTGAAACAACACCGTGCTTTGTCTTTTAGAACCACTTAGTAGCATCTCCACACAACTGTCATTACGTATTGGGGCAAAATTCACTGTGAGGTCCCAGGAATCTATTTGTACATTGTTTGGCAGCTTCATGACCCTCTGTGTGTCAAGAACTAATAAACAGCATGAAAGCAGGAGGAGGGAAGCCACACTGATGGGGATCTGTGAAACAGTAATGAAATGGAGGTTTACACGTCATTTACCAAAGGCATTGGCCCAACTTGATCATCCTGCTCTATCCAGTAGTTAAGTTAAACTTCACAGGGATAAGTGTCACCACATAATCATTGAAAAATCCCAACCCCACAGCAACATCAGTGAAATTTCTAATTATGGTCAACTGTTTCAGTATATATTTAGATTATAACTTGGAAATGAGTGTTATGTCAGATAACACTTCTGTAAAATGCAGTAGAAAAACTGGCCTATCTGTTTAAAAAAAAAAAATCATACCTGTCACTTGCATTTGTCCCCGAATACAAAGCAGCACTCTTCACTTGTAAAGTTTTATCTCCTAAGAACAGGTAATTTGCTCCCATTTCTGTTCCCTTCCTTTCCATTCAGCAAACTGCACTTTGAAGGAAAACCTAAATGCATTTGCAATCGTCCATGTGTAAAGTCTTGGATAATAATTTTCTGACAACAACTTCACAATATGGCATGCTGGTCCAGTTGTAATCCCATTGTTCAGATTTGTCTGCACCACCTGGAACTTGCCATGTTAACATTTTTACCCAAGATCTTTTTCCACTCTGCTGCGATAAGCCATCAGTAGAAGCTCTGCCTGTGGTAGCTCGGACACCAAAAGTATACAAAAAACACTACTGCCACACTGCAAAAGGAATCACAAAGAGAAAACAAGCAAACAAACAAAAACAAAGATGAAAACATTAGTAGTCTGAGGTAACATGGAAAAGGAGTAATGAATAATGAAAAACACTATCCCCTCAGTCCTCCTTCTTGAAGAGAATTCTCATGCAGAATAATTAGTCATTCCATTGCATAGAGTGGAAGAATGAGACCCTATGTGAGAGGAAGACGAAGAAAACAGACAAGAAACAGTAGTGGGTATGAGAAATAAAGCAGATAAAATATCAGTGATATTTAAACATTGTAATTCTAAGGCAGGAAGTGGAATTACTCCAAGATAAACCAATTTATCCCCCTATATTTATTTAGCTCTGGAAACAGTGTTTATGTCTGTTTTATCTGGGCATAAATGCTAGAGACAGGAGTTCCTAGAAGAGAGAAGAAAATGCTTTTTCATTTTGTACTTTCATAGGGTCAAAAACGCATCTGTGCACGTAGCAGTACACAATTTTTTATCTACCTGGGTATGACATTTCTGATGCCAAAAATGAAAGCTGATCTGAGCTGTTAAAACACCTGGAGATCTCTACAGTCTTCCACCCACTTTAAACAGTGATTGTATCATTGCCATGTCTCCTTTGATGAATGATGGCATACTGGCCACTGCAGTGTGGAAGAAAGGATGGAAGGAATAGATCAATGCATTTGCATGGACCTGTTTTTTTTGCCAGCAGAACCCATTGTTCTGAACAGATTTTACAAGTTGATATATTAAACCCAGACTAATTTCAAAAAACCAAGATTGTTTCAAGGCACACTAAAAATTTATAAATTTCTAGGAGAAACTGACTTCTGATCACAAATAAATTTAGTTTTCGTGAAAAAAAATCTTTATGTCTCAATTTCTGATTATCATGTTGCAGAAAAAATTAAGCACAGAGCTAGTAAACGATTCAGCCATTATAAAAAGGAGAAGATAAAAAAATAATGTTGGTCATTCAGATAGTATTTTAAAATCAATGCTCTGATTGCTAAGCTTAAAGGAAAGTTGACCTCTTTCTGCTTAGCAGCTTAAAAGAAGTCACTTTTGAGCAGGTGTCATTGTTGTCCGGACTTTGGTGGGTTTTTTAAAAGTTTGAATTGTACAACCTGTGAAGTTGTTATGCGAAAAAGGAAAGTACCTTCTAGCTCTGTATATTCACTTTTTGTACTTAAAGGTATTCAGTATTCACCATTGTCAATTCGACCCTTACAAAGAATGAATGATGGCACCAGAAGTTTGCGCATTGTACTCAGAAGTGAAATCTGTGTTGACTGTCAGTAAAAACTACTCTATGCTCAAAATGTTCTGAGGGAAACTTAAAAGAGCAAGAGAAAAAACACAGCAAAGGAGCACTTCTACCGAGTCTCCTCCCAACATGCTGGGTCCAGAAGGGACCAGTAAGAAACAATGAATCCAGCAGAAAGTACTAAAAAAAAAGCAACTACATGCCATGTAGCAGATCAATTGTCTATGAATTCAGAAACTAGTGAGTTTTCAACATAGATGTCATTTATACTGACAGAATTGTGTACATTTGATGGCATTTTTCTAAAGTGTCTGACAGTCATAAAATAATACCATTGAGATGAATCATATGATAAATGTATGATTTTTTTAAAATTACATATTAAACTTCAGATGGAAAAAACCTTTATTTTCCCGGTGCTTGAAATAATTCAAACTTGATTTTCTGGACAATGCCCACTGCCTGTCTATTCCTTTAGTGAATACAATGCATCCTGAAAGTTTCCCTTAAATAGCTTAAATTATTGTAATTGTAGAACCAAAACCAAATTAAAACATTTAAAAAAACCAAACAAACTAAAATATATTCTTTTTTTGCTCACCAGATTCAAAGTAGAAATGCCTTGAAATAATGGAGATTTCAGCTTAGCTTACACCACCATATACAGAGCTAGCACGTTTAACTCAGGTAGTCACTTCATTTTTCAGGATTGGGCAATTATGAGGGGGGAAATCAAGACAGATTGTGGTAAAACTGGAGCTGATTATCCTGATGAAAGATCTGAGGAAATCCCATCCATAAGCAACTGTTACCCTTGACTTTTTCTCCGTTGAGACACTATTCAGAAAAGACATATTATACACAGATCCTTCTTGAATCAAAACATTGAAACCTCTGCTGCTGGTTTTTCTAGTAAGTTCATCATATCAACATCTTGAATTTGTAGAGATTTGTTGTGGTGGCTGTTGGGGTCTGGTAGTCTGGCCCAGGTGCTGCAACCTTCCCAGAGAGAGGTCCTGCAAGGGACAGCTTCCTAGGGGTCTCGGGTAGTCCTTTGTCCTCCAGGATACCTCAGCAAGGGGACAGCCTGTGGCTGTAAGTGATCAGCTCTTAGCAGTGGTTTCAGCTCAGTGATTTCAGCTCTGCCTTGTGAGGTAGTCTGAGGCTGACGCAGGGACAAGAGAGACAGGAACGCTGTGTGGTGATTCCACAGAGACAGCCTTTATTGTCTAGCACTCTGCAAAGGGGGCCAAGAATGGCACTTCCCTACCTGAACCGGGCAGAAGTCGTACTTTTATGGGGGAAGAAGGGATTGGCACCAAAGGGAGGGACCAATGGATTACAAAGAATTTACACGTGAACCAAAGCACGGTAGGATCTCACCCTAACCTAAGAAGACTGTTCTTTCCTTCCTGGGGACAACTGAGGTAAGCTTGCCACAGCCCACCTAAGGGGGATCTCTCCAAGGGAGAGATGTGTCAAGCCTATCCTCCTCCACAGGATCTCAGCCCAGCCAGGAGGACTGCTCCCTCCAAGTGGCATCCCTCCAGGGGATGGCTGAGACAAGCCTATCACGGCCCATTCAAGGGACATGTCTCCAAGGGAGAGACCTGGTAAGCCCATCCTCCTTCACGGAGATTATTTCCCTGTTGGTGGTCTTTACTTTTATCTTCAATCAAAGGCCACGAAAGTAAAAGTGAAAGCATAATTCTCCCTGTAGAGATATTTGGATACATTGAGTGTAGTAAACTAAATTTCCCAGCTCTAGAAACCAGAGCAACAAAGGCTGCAAGAGTCTATAAAACCCAAGACCCAGCTCTAATTTCACTTGCTTCATTCTAACAAAGGTGTAACTCTCTAACAATTTGCTTTACTGTTAAAGTAAAAAATATTGACTGCAGGAAAAAAGTTATAGGGACTATAAGCAAAATTAGCCATTGTAAGGGAAATTAAATTGCTGAGAAATTGTTTGATGTCCTTTAAACTGAGTAAGAAAGCCAGGGCTCTACTGAAGTCAACTAGCCAGTCTGATAATCCATAGCACAGAAAACCCTAAGCAATGTGTTTAGCTGAGGATGGGGCAATAAGTTTGTGTGATGCTTGTGGCTAAACAAAATGCAGATAAGCTTTAATGTTTCTTTGCTAGTCAAAGGGTGGCAATGACTCCATTTCAAAAGATGCAGACACTCCAAAAGCTTCATGCACTCTTTCCAACTGATACACTTTCAAGAGACCTCATGGAATAACTCCACTGCTCATTCCATTGCAAAAGGACAGTGACAGTTGTACAGAGCTTCCCTAAGACGTTATCCAGCTAAAGTTTCACTGGCTTGGGAACAATATTTTAGGAGACAGGCATTTCTGTTGGTATGTGAAGACTACTGCAATGCTTATTACCTGCTAGGCTTGTGGACTGGAGGAAAATACACTGGGTTTCAAAGTTTTTGCATTCCAAAGCAAAACCAGCATAATTTCAGCTCAGGTAGAATCTCTGGTTTTAAAAGGCTTATTGCTTCATTGTTTCTGAGTCATGTTATTATGAAATGTCTTTCCACATATAGAATTTTCAAAGCATTCATCAAATACACAATAACTGTCAGATTTAGAATCTGAGTGAATTAGTTATTCATCAGTGCAGAAGGCCGTTCCAATCAAAACCCTTTGTCCATCTCTTCCTATAATGAGTATAATGGGCTACTTTTCCTTCCAGCACATCCCACTCCCACTTCCTCCTAACCCTTGGCAGAGCTGCTTGTAGTGCTAGCATGGAGAGCTCTGAAGATTATGACATCTGGGAAAACCTGAAAAGCAGGGAGAGGTGGAAATATTTAAAAACAGCAGCTGCATCCCATTCAGCTGGCTTGTCAAAGTACATCCTGATTGGAATAAATTACATCTCAGCCTCTGAACACTGGAGAGGAAACAAGGTGTTTACAACATAACACCTAGTTGGATCAATTCCAAACTGTGACGTGTCACACAAAGTTGCCATGGCGGAGTTAACTATGGGTTTCTCTCCAAAGCTGAAATCAGTGCATTAGCATTAAAATATTGATCTTCATTTTGAATGACAGCATCATCACATTAGCACATAATCAACATAACCTTGTAGAGAAATGAAAGATTGATTGTATGGATGGAAGACAGAGATACATCTTGAAGAAACATGTTAATACTTTAAAATGGAATAGAGCCTACAGAAAATGAGCAAATTTTCCAAATAAGTTACTAGTTACATTTTCCTCAGCTTCTCTAAAGTAATCACTCTTGAGGAGAATGGCATTTGGAAAAGAAACAAATAAAAAGGTAAAATATAAGTCCTGCCATGGATGATAAGAGCAGTTCAAAGCCAGATTCTGGAAATCCAGCTGCAAGCTTTCATTGCAAGTTTCTCTTCCTCTGTCCCCAAACTGACAACTAAATTTTTTTAATTGTCAAACAAAGATTGAAAACAGGCTAGAAGTTAAAGCCCAAGGTTTCCGTGTTGCATAAATTAATCATTTATAGCTCAGTGCAGACTTCTTGCATCTTAGCCATGTGTTGGCCTCTGTTGATCAGAAAAAAATAGAGCCCTCCTGAATATACAAAACACAGTTCCACCACATGAGCAGAAGGACAAATGGGATCTAAGACAAACAGGTCTTAGACATCTTCAGCTTTTGTTTTTATGACTACATCAGATTATTAGTCATAACAAACTTACCAATGGACAAGGATAACAATCTCTGCACAAGTTGTCTCTGCTTGCACACAGAACTCAACCACCATAAGCAAAAAAGGCAAATAAATAAGTCTTATGTTACAGCATTACATTTATATACATGCTTTTTGCATTTGCTACAATAAGGATTTGACACTGCATACTTCAGATATTTTACACTCACACTGAATAGCTACATCTGCTTCAAGAGAAAAATACAATTTCTACCAACAGAGAATTTAAAAGTTGGAACAGAGAGAGAAGAATGTCATGGAGTCTTCATTTCACTAGATTTATAGCACAACAGTGCTAAGATTTTAACATTAGCCAAAGATGATGTAACAAAACAGGTCCTGACCCCAAGTTATGGGAACTTCAACAAAGATGAGTCAATGCTGAAAAAACATATTCCTTCTTCCCTATGCCCTCTAGAAACATTCATCTAGTAATTTTAGGGCCCAGAATCAAATTTGCCAAAGTATGCATACAAAGGTGACATTAAGCAAGTCCAAGTTATTTGCATCAAAAGAAAAAAAAAAAGGACTTTTGTAAAGTTATTTATCACTTAGAGTTTTGATTGTAGAATTGTAGTACTAACAGATATTCACGTCAGGGTGCACACAGTCTAACTTCCTCAGTTTTGAAGGGCAGCTCATGGCTGAGGATTCCTGTCTTTCAGCAGCACACAGACCAGCTGGCTGCTTTCCTCAATACCCTTTCAGAAGGTAGTTAAGATTATGCAATGCTGAGTGGTTTTGTGCTTACTCAGTGTCAGGGAAGCAGCCTCTGTTAAGCAGGGATAGTTTTGTCACCAGTCTTTTGAATCTTTAGCTCAATTATTGCAAAGAAAAATTCCTCTGTTTACCACATCAAATGGAACATTATGGCAGTTTCCCTCCTTTCTCCCCCTCTACCAATCTCCCTCAGACCAGCTTAATGGTCAACCTCCCATCCTCCTTCTGAATCCCAAGCATTATGAAGAGTGCAAATAGACTCCCTGACCTAACCGTTTGGCTTCAACTTCAGCATTGGTTTGCTTGCTTCATTCCCAGATATGCAGCTGAATAAATGCATTGAGCTGTCTGCATTTAAGCAGAAAATGGCACTGATTGTCACTAAATATAGTGAGTGCTGTATGTATGTTTCATTGGAACCACAAGTTCAAATTAGCCTGTCAGAATTTGACTGTACCCTGATGTTAACCTGTCAAGTAACTCAATTAGCTCAAGAGAATAAAGGAAAGGCTTGTCAAAGCCATCAAGGCTTTCCACTTGCTCAAGTCCCATCCCTTTTCTCACTGCCTTTATTAAATCTAAATACATTTCATATTTGCAGATGGGTAGATGCTGTCTCTTCATTCCCTCTTCCTCAACTCCCACTTCACCACCACTTTCTTACTGAAAAATTAATCAAATCTATGGAGAGGAAAAGGAAATTTCTTACAGGTGCTTAAAACCTGGTTTTATGATGAAAGGAAATATTTACCTGTAGATAAAGTCTTATCAATAGCTCAACTTTGCTTTTCTTGCAGAGCGCTAAAAAGCATTAAAATAATATTGGATTTAGAGATGAAATGAAAGAGTAGAGACTTCAATCAGAAGTGCTGTCTCCTTATAATTCTTTCCTTCCCCACCAGTGCATAAAGAAGCACAGCATTTCTTGTCACAGATGTCTTAGAAACCAGCAGAAAAAGTGAAATCAAGCTCAGAATTGCTATCTCTTGCCTCAAGGGCACAGCCATGCCTAATGCAAACTGCAAAGTCACTAATCCCAAACATGTCCAAAACTGACTCGGAGGCTGGCAACTCTGAGCTGCAGTTGGATCTACAAAGCAGACAGCCTGTTCAGACACATCTTAGCAATGGCACTTTGTGTCTTTTCCTGAGGACCCCCTCTCATCTCCTTCCCAGCTCTTGGCCCTGACTCCATACCACCTCTTTGTAATGTCAAAAACCCTGTAATGATACCAGCTCATTAGCAATGAGGGAAAACAAAAAAAAATTAATGACCTAGCCTCTTAATCAGTACTGTGGTGGTTTTCCTCTTCTGATTGAAAATATTCTGATTTTTATAGCTGTTTAGAAAAAAATTAATTTTAAAAAAGTGATTTGTGATCTCTTCCACGAACCAGATTCAGATATGCTGATGGTGTTTCACAAGATGAGGAAATACAGTCACTGCTAATCATGGAGGTAACGGCACCTTGTGAAGTGCTTTGGATGCTGCCCCAAGCTGCCTGGTGTCTCCACGTGGGTAGAGAAGTGGTACCTGTGTCCTGCTCTTTCTGTGTTAGTGGGCTCACGACTCAGCAATGCCAGTTCCTATATTGGTCTTGTAGGTTGGCGAAAGATGCTTGCCACGTACTATAGATCTACATGTAGACCATAGACAGCTTTGGAATAGAATCCAGGAAGAAAGCTGAGAAAGAGCCAAGACATCTCCTAAGCTATCCTCTGGTTCTGTGACCAAAAAGAGGTGGTATGTTTTGGCACTGCACTGCTTGCTTCACATTTCAAAGGCCCACCTGATCACATACAGAAGCATGCACAGATTATTGAATCAAAGGTTTCACCTGAAGGAATAGAACAAATGAATTGGTGAATTCTAGGACTCTTCATGCTTTCCCAAGATCTCTAAAGGGGAGGAGAAGATAAGAAGAAACAAAACACCAAAAAACCAAAAAAAGAAGTGAAGAGAAAGGCTGTGAGAAAGTTTCAGAAAGGAATGACCTGAAGTTGTGTTGGTGGAGGTTTAGGTTGGATATTAGAAAAAGTTTCTTCACCCAGAGGGTGGTTGGGCGCTGGAACAGGCTCCCCAGGGAAGGGGTCACAGCCTGGCACAGTTCAGGAAACATTTGGACAATACTCTCGGGCACATGGTGTGACTCTTGGAGATGGTCCTGTGAAGGGCCATGATCCTTGTGAGTCCCTCCCAACTCAGCTTGTTCTGTGATACTTACGTTCCTTGATGGCATCACTGCTCGACATCAGTGTCTCTCAGTGAAGGATTGTCCCAGTGCATGCATGTCACTGAGGGGAGAAGGCGAGTTTATTTAACTGATAAAGCAGCAGTCACCCCTGGAAGGTCTTCTATTCAAATTCAGATACTAGTGTTTAGCACTTGAAATATCTTTTAACCCAAAGGTACAACATCAGGTTTTATTTTGGTAAGGACAAGACTCATAGAAGAGGCTATGAGAACATGTCATCTACACCAATCTATGTTTCCTCTTTGCATTGCTTATCTTACAACCAACATTTCTACATTTTAACAGATAATAATTGCTCAGTTTAAAGGCTTCTCCTTTGCCTTTGCTCTTGAATAGTCTAATAGGCTGTCAAGTGCATTATGTCTTTTAGGAACTAAAATTCAAGAGGGCATTAGAACACTTGCTCCAGTGCACAGTTGTAAATGTCAGTCAACCCAAAACCATCTTCACTACTTCTGCAGTTATGCATGAAAATGCAGGTCTGAAGGATGCAACCTTTTTTAAATGACATAATACCTTCCAAACCCTCTTCTGTATAAGTTGTTGGTGATACACAATAGCTTAGGTTTGTAAAGAAAGCATTCCTAGAGACCATTTGTCATGAACCTTGCTTCTGAGATACCTTGGGATCCTCCAGTCTGTAGTCTCAAGCAGCCAGGTTTATTCTGTTGTGTGCTTTGTTGAAGTTTCAACCAAGGGTTGTTAAACAAAAAAATTCAGTTGCACTGAGAAAGAGAAAAAAGAGCATAATCAGTGCACTAACATTTAAATATTAATTAGACAGGACTGGAACATGGAAACATTTAAAATAAATGTTCTTGTGGTATTATTAAATGTTAAATTTTATGCATACTAAATCATTTTGTAGCCTGTTAAAACAGCTTCTTTCTGTGGCCTAGGAGATGCATAATTAATGTATTTTTTCTAGCCATCCATGTTTAATTATTAAAAAGTTTGACTAACATTTAGCAGAAGCATAAAGATCTTTTGAAAAGGCCTAACCTTCTTGAAAAGAATAGGACTGAAATAAGTAATTTTTATTACAGATTTTTTTTATAATAACTTATTTCGAAATAGTGCATATAGGTCTGTTTAGGTCCTTCTGAAATCTAGGGTAAGGAGAGGATTTTAATTTCTATTCTCTAGTTTCTTTCTGAATATATATAGCTCAAATATTTGCTTGCACTGACAAACTAGGTGCAAGGAAGAGCTAATTAAATATGAGAAACTAACTTACAAAATAACTGGAATTTTCATTGTTAGGTTGTCTTCCTATATACTAGCCAAAAGTGAGACGTTTAATAACAGTAAAACTTTTAACTACACATTTCAGTTTACAAACCTATATCCTGTCTATTTGATAAATATATCCCATATAAAATAAATCAAAGTTTGTTAAGAAAACAGAAAAAGTTCATGCAAATTTGTATTGCCAGAAAGAGAAACTAGAACAGTGTTGCCTGTTTTGACAGGAGTTATGGAAGAAAATCTCTGTAGGGCTGGTACTGTGTGCCGGTGAATGCACAATAAAGGACACTCTCACACCTGCTAGGTTTAGCAGAAAGGAGGGAAAAGAGAGAGTTTATTTACATTTGACATATTTTATAAGATTCTCAACTCCACAAGGGATTGGAGGACATGCCACTTCCTCCTCAATCCCACTGGAGAAAAAAGATGCTCATTAAACTTTCGCTTATCACATAAGGAATGAAAAACAGAAAAGATGGTTAAATAAACATTGGCTACTGTTTACATAAAATGGTATGAAAATTCTCTGACTCCAAGGTTAAAACAGAAGGCTTAGTAAAAAACAGGACAACAGTACTGAACACACACTACCACTTACATCGTACAGCAAACAAATGCCTTCCATGATCATTGCTTGCATGCACCTATTCCAAACACCTATGCACTCCTAGGATGAATTTTATAATATCACTGGTGTATCATTGTCTTTTCTGGTTCCTATATACTGAAAACATCAAGCAAAAATTAATTGCTTGATACGTAACAACAAGGAAATAGATGGATGTTCCCCAATAACTGTGGCACAGATTTCTAATGTTGCCTTTGAAACGCAAGCTTGCTGGTTGCACATAAAAGCCCATAAAATAGGCAGAAATGCAGAGGAAAAGCCTGCAAGCTTTAGGGTTTGAATGCAAGCAAACAGGCACCAAGTCAAGGGTCTCAAACCAAGGAGAAACGAGCACTCAGAACCACAGCTGATGCCAGCCTATTGGTGGCCCAACACATGGCAGCCCAGGTCCTGTCAAGTTTCTGGTAGGTCTTATGAAAGTTTAAAGGAAAATTACAATCAGACATTTGGAAGAGAGCAATGAGGTCACTTCAGGGTGGTGGAGGAGAGTACTGGAATTGCTCACAAGCACCTGTGCTAACAGAAGAAAGCACAAAAGTACTCACCCAAGAACCTGAAAAAAAATAGCATGTGACTGTCTGGCACTTCTGGTTTCCAGATGGTTACTGGAGATGTGAGTTGAGCTTTGAGTGCATGGAGAAAGGTCAGTTAGGTCCTAAGAGAAAAGCTATGGCTTACATTTGATGTGACAGAGAGAAGGGCAAAGTGGTGACAAACGATGTGCAATACAAACAGTGATTGCAGCAGGAGTACATAGTTGTATCCTAAATGGAAGGGGGAAACACTGGGTTCTTGGAAATAGGTTGATATGGAAAAGGGAGAGAAATTAAGAGGAAAATACAAGGGAACCTTTTCTCTGGAAAGAAGACTCCGGTTAAGCGACTTTAAACAGAGGGCTACAGATTTTAGTATAAAGAGACAGAGAAACAAAATGCAACTTTGCAGCAGCTTTCTTATCACAAGGTAAAAGCTGATTCCCCTTTTTCCTTGCTTTTCAAGGTATCACAGCACCACCATTTCACAGGACCAGCCCAAGCTTGAATAAATGCAGCAGGAGCACTGCTGCTTTCCAACAGGCTTTTCTGGAGCTTTTCTCCTACACCCTCTGAAGGAATAAAACAAACTGATAGCTGAATAATGTAATCAACAGCAATTCATTGCCTTGAAGTTTAGTAAATAGGCAGAAAATATGGACTATGGGGTAATGTACTTTAGAAAAAAAACATTCTACAGAAGCAGACTGGAATTTCCTCTGTTAATGAAAATTTTAAATAGATAGTACTCAATGATATACATTTCAGTGCTGTTCTTCAAGGGATATATCATAATAGGTATGGCGTTCGAAAACATTAATGGATGCTGGTTGAAGCATATAGACCTTGTTAAACAATTTTTTTGAGTAAATGTGAAATTGCTAGCCAGGAAACTTTAACTCCCATCCAAAACTAATTTAAGCACCTCATTAACTAAATGTGTGCAACTTGTTCCACTAAAAGCAATGCCTGTTCTGAGTGAAAGTTCCCATTGCCTTTGCTTTCCTGAAAAACACCATTGATGACAACTCATAATAGGAATTATTTCTTCTTCTTCTGTGCCAAATCTATTTTCTTGCCACCCTGCTATGTCCTGCCCGGCAGGGTGGGGTTGGCAGATGATAGCTTTGATGCCTTCCTGCTCAGCTTTGTCACTGACAGAACCTGGGCCCACCGTGTCCACCCAAAGTGTCTATAAAAGTGCCAGGAAAGCTTGAAGATTGCTCCCTGGATTGTGTGACTCAAGGACAAAATTCACCTACCATCACAGAAGGTTACACGGACAGGAAGAGAATTGAGAATACAAATACAGTTAAACAAACAAACAAACAAAAAAGTGTTCAAGTTTCTACCCAGTACCAATATTCTTTAGCTGCAGAAGCAAGTAGTCAGCAAGTAAAACATGAAAACAGAGGAGGACACTGCTGTGTTGTGGAAGAGGAAAAAATGAGATAAATATTCAAACTAGGGGGGAAAAAATAAAATATTATTTCAAAGGCATTTACAGCAGAATTTCCCAGCATAAAGCCAGAATATGACATGCTTATTCACCAGAGATCTTTTTAAATTCTTTAGTTAAGCCCACAAAAGAAAGAAAACAGAAGAAATCTGCAGCAAACCTCTGGGGGTTTGGTTGAGGTTTTTGCATTTATTCTTCATGAGCACTCACCAGTGAATTAAACTCAGACTCTACTTACAAAAGAATAAATTCAGCATTTAAAAATTAAACTGCTACCTTAAGAAATGCAGAGTTCAGCTCTGGTGGGCTGAAGTACTCCTTTTTTTTCTGAAAGATATCACACGCTAGCTACTGTCAAGTCAGAAGTATAAAAGAGAAGACAAATGAAGAAGACAAAATCACAGATGTGAGTGTTCCAGTGCAAGAGCACAATTTCAGCCTTATTGAGCATGAATTAAAGGTTTCATACCTCAGATCAATGTGAGTCTGCTCAGAGCTTTGGTACAATTCATTACAAATGGTACTCCATAAAAAAGTTGATCAAATACACAGTTTCATCCTGAGCTTTTTCTTTGAAATGTTGGTCTTCATAACCTGTTGACGACACTGCAAAATGATATGTAGACACCTTCTCCATGTGGATAGTTGAGGTAACAAACTCAGAATTCTTGTTTTGTAGAAATGAAGATGTTTCATCACAACTCAAAGTAAAATAAGTTTTTCCCTATTCTCATACACTTCATGACAAGAGGGCAGTAATACACTACAGACTTTACTACAGCTATTAGTGGCTCAAGTTGATTTAGAACAAAAGCTAAAATAGTTTTCTCACCAGTTAATAGGAGTTGAAACATTTGCTTCTTCTTCTCCTTCTCAATCAACATCTGCTTTCATTATTGTGAAATATTTTGACAGAACCATTGGATTTTTTCATCACAAAGAGGTGAAAATATGAAAATGAAAATATTCCATTATTTTCTATGGAGTAGCCTCCTTGATTATTCAAGCTAGTATTTTAACATCTGAATAACACCTCCTGAATTTTAGCTTTCAATAAAGTCTTAGAATATGATTATACCCCAAGTATAAAGTTACTGAAATAGCACCAAGCAGCCAAACTTCTGAGGTTAGAAACATGAAACTTGTAGGATTTCACAGAGTAGCACAGACCAAATCCATATCCTCAAACAGGTTCAATATTATTTTACATTGAGTCCAACACATTTTTCAAATGCCCTGACTATTCCTAGCACTGGGCATGCAGATCCATAGTGACTATTTAATCTTTTCTCAGCTTTTGTATGGCCAACAGCATGGGCCTTCCCTTTAATTCGTCTTCTCTGACCCTTACAAAACCACTTGTAGGTTGTTTTCATACTTTCTGTCAGGGCCTCCTGTCATTGTTGTTATTTTGGTTTTCTGGTATTTAAAAATGCTTTCAACTACACACAGTAGTAAGAAGCAGATAAACTTCCTGTATCTTCTCCCTTTCCAAGGGAGGTCAGTGCCAACCACAGTACTTTTCCTCTGAGAATTTTCTGTTTTCCTTCTTAAGTGACCTCACTCATCTCTCTTCCTCCCTCGTCATCATATAAATGTGATTTATTGCAACCAGTATGAAAACTGCCCTTTAGGACCTCTGATAGCAGACTATACCACATGTGACATAAATTTTGAAAACATTACTGCTACTTGAATTAGTCTTTCCTTTCATTTTCAGCAAATCTAATCATCCACTCCAGGCTTTAGAACATTAACATCTCTGACTTGCATTTTTGATATTAAAAAATCCCCATCAAGTTTAAAGATGAATGCAGGAAATAACTGAAAAAAGATTTTAATTGTACTCAGTCCCAGGTCAGTAATAAGAGCTGCTAGGGCAGGGATAGCAGGAGAGAACAGGAAAAATGGCCATGGCTGATGAATGGTAGCTCCCTCCAGCAGTCTGGAGTAAAACAGTCCCAAAACTGTTCAGCAATTGCTCTCACTGCCTGTGGAGCTTCATTTCTTTTATATGATTTTTGCCCCTGTAATACTTTTAAACTAGGAACCAAATAAACACCACACAGTATTGCCATTCAGAAGCTGGGCCAGTTCTCCTACATGCTAATTTCAATGCCATGAAAAAGCAGAAGCTATTTGCCCTTAAGGTGCTAAAGCCTGCATACATACACAAGTGATTGCCACTACAGTTCTGACATTTCTGTTTATGCTAGACATGATGAGAATACCACATGTAAATTTCCAAGCTTTTTTTATGGAATCCATGTTGTCTGTTTTCATGGATTACCCTAGAGATTATGCTTTTACTGGAGGGTGATGAGAGGCAGAGGAGAGCATAAAATTTATCACAAATCAGAAATTTCTGATCCTCCCCAAAACCAAAACTGTTTTGATGCAGATGTTGCCTTCTGGGAGTTTTAATTAAGTGCCTTAGGGGGTATCCTCAGCAGACAACTGTGCTCCTTGGCCAGACTGCCTCAGTTCCCAGTACCCCTGCCCTTTCCATGTGTATTCAACCTTCATCAGCTGTGGGATCTCACTCCTGTTGGGAATGTCCATACTGAAGAAAAAGTGAATAAGAAACAGCTTCCTGGCACATGATTGCTTGTTTACCGAATAACCAGCTGACAGCATGAATTTTGAGGAGAAAGTCTGAAGTTTTCTTCTGAGAGTAGACACTTTTCACAGACCAACATGTGAGTCAAAACCATTTTTTCAAGAAAAATAATTTACTTAGGTCTAACACACACAAAATAAAATTTGTCTCTCTTACAGAGCATCTCTGGGTTTCGTAACAACATTGGTGGGCTGGGGGCAGTAGTAGAAGGAAATCATTTAGCTGGTTTTCAGATCTCAGGGAAGAAAAGAATGAACAAGATTAGCCTGGTGCAGACTATAGGCGTAATGCTTGGGCACCACTGAAGTCCTACATAAAACATCAGCATTAGTTTTGAGTGTATAATGGTCCTCTTCAGACAGGTGGAGATTACTCTCAAGTGAGATAGTAATATCAATCAAAATATCTGAACTGGTATTATCTCTCAGGATTATGGCACTATCACTTGTCTTTTCACCATCACGCCATGGCCTCATTGTACAATTTAGTATCAAAGTATTTTAGAAACAGAATTTTGCCTAGTTTCAGAGGCCACGGAAAATACGTTGTCTGACTCTACATGTAACAGCAGGTTTTGTTCAGCCATCCATACAGCAAAAAATTGAAAATTAGTTGGAACACATAAATGTTACAAGAACAAAACATAATTTCATCCTAGTTGCAGGCTTCAGTTCTGGGGGAAGTTAGAAGTTCAAGAGAGCAGTTAATTTGCTCCAAACTTTTTTATACAAATGCTAATTCCATTTGTCTGACAATATTTTTCAGCTGCAGATTTATTGTCTTTTTTTTTCATCCCCTGTGGCCAATAGTTTCCAGCAGGCTGCTCTTTCAATTCCTTTGTTTCACAAAGTCAGTCTGTGAGACTGCAGGTAAAAATTCTGTTTGGGGAATGCATTTTTAGTATTTCTCAATAAATATTTTCTGTGTTTTATTCCACATCCAGCAGTACTCTGGTCACAGGGGTTAATAACAAAAGTTCACAATTATGGATGGTGACTGGTTGCTTAGGCTTTACAGCCTTACAAGTTCTCCCTGTGGTTGCTCCATGATGATATAAATCTGCTGTAAGTGCCCTTACATTCAAATGTACTTTGACTTTGCAGCAAAGAGCAACATTTGCTAAGATAACAGTGCAGATGTATTTCAAAATGCATATTTTCAAGGGGCCTTTCAAGTTCATACAGAATTATGGTGAATCACAACATATGCACACTAAGAAATCAATGATTATATATATTTAACAATGATAATATATTGTGTGATAACCATTCACCTCTGTGCATGTACACACTTCAGACAAATATACAGAAACTCTTGGAAGTGCTAATCAACCTAATTTACATGCACAATATCAAATATCCACAGCTAAAAAAATTTGAATATAATTCTTACAGAAAATCCTTTTTCTTAGAGCACAGAGAGAGTCACGCTCTGCTAACTCCGTTAAAGCAGTTACAGTAGTGAAGCCACTGTTTGTGACTTATATGCTCTTCAGTTTGGGGGCTTTTTTTCAAGGTGAAGGAGTTTAAAATAGCAATGTTAAAGCCTCCAAATGAACAGATCAGAAGAAAACCACCTGAACATGAGTAAAAGCTTTTTTAGTGCGAGGGTGGCTGGACACTGGAACAAGTTGCCCAGAGAAGTCGTGGAGTCTCCTTGTCTGGAGATACTCAAAAGCTGTCTGGACACACTCCTGAGTAGTTTGCTCTAGAGGGACTCTGCTTGAGCGCAGAGTGTCTCCAACCCAAACCATTCCATGATTCTATGATGTGGACACAATTAACTTGGTGGATTTTTTCTATCTCTGCAACTGAGAAATACAGAAAAAACACCATAGTTCACAGAATCAGAGTCACAGTGCAAGTTAGGTTGGAAGGGACCTCAAAGACCACTTGGTTCCAACCCCTCTGCCATAGGCAGGCACCACCTTGACATGGAGCTATCTATAATTTTCATTTTTGTATTGTATAGATCATACTAAGAAACCTCATTACATCAAAGTGATCTTGGACACAAAGTACCCTGGTTGATACTATCTAGACCTGGGCCGTTGCTAGAATTTTAGGATTTTCTGTGATAGAGTGATTTGGTTTAACTCAGGTTACAAGGGTCCACTTAGATACATAGTCTGAAACTCCCAAAATTAACAACATAACCTAGAGGTTCCTGTAGCCTTATGTTTTTCTAAATAATTTTAAGGTGCATTTCATCACATTTCTATTATCCAAGTTCTATTTTGGTATTTCTATCCTACTATTTTTCCTCCTCTTTTCTTACAATGCATAAGATTATAAATAAAGAAATACAAAGCTAACGATTCCAGCTGTTTTGCTAAAACCTCGAAACATAGTGCCCCGCAGCATGCACCACCACTGCATCTGCTCTGGAGCCTCAGGGACATACCAATCCACACCTGAATGCCAAAAGTGCTATTTAGACAAACTATTAGATGCCTGCATAGAAGAGAATATTCAAAAATTCCCAATAATACACAAAATATATGTTCACACAGGTCAGAAACACAACAACGCACTAACAGATATGTAGGGAAGCACCCTGGACTTGACAATTAGAGGCTGAGGTGAGAATTTAGAGGCCAGATGTAAGTTCTCTCCTCTGCCTGAAGAGAGCTGCATCATGCACAGGAACACATCCTAGCCGTGGCAGCAGTCTTTCCTGTGCGTGCTGATCCTCTTTGCTGGGATACTGAAATGTTTGCCAAGTAAATAACTGATCACTGGGACATTCATCTGGGATTTGGGACACTTGGGTTCTGCTCTTCACATGCAAAAATATTCCAATATTTTGTACCCAAAGTGGAACACTTAAAAAACAAAACAAAACAAAAAACACACCTCAAAAAACCCCAAACAAACAACAAAAAACCCCAATAAACCTTCCAACCAAACAAACCAACAAGCCAACATAAACAAAAAAACAATGAGAGCAAATGAGCCAGAATACCTTATAACCCAGAGCATTAACTTGCAGGAGAAAAACGAGTTCAGATAGATGTCTTTACTACCTTCATCTAAGAAGGAATCTGGAATTCAAAAATAAAGCATCCTAGTGGTTAGAATGCCTGTGTTTCCTCTCCTCAACTAAGCAATAAAAACAAAAGGCAACACTTAACAAGACTGACTGAGAAGATACATAAAGTTGTGACAGGAATGAAGGCAGTCTACTAAATAGCTTGGTTTTATACTGATATATTTGGTTTTATAATATGCAAGCGTAGATACAGAAGGCAGAATTATACTTGTGCACATTTGCAGGCTACAGAAATCCAGTATTAGGTTAAAACTTATAAAAACCATGAATAAAACAACATCTGCAGTTCTCAATCCAGTTGCAGTGTTAGCAGTAGTATATCCAGAAAGGTATTGGCCTATCACCTCAAATTAAGCTTTCATTTCAAATTGTTAGGTAAACATGACATAGTCAACTTTTTGACACAGCCAAAAGAGCTGTTCCCTTTTCATTGAAGTGGCCAGGAATTGCTTAATTTCACACACACAGGCAGAAAAGAATTCCTCAGCACCCACCTTTCTCCCGGGAGAGATCTTTTGGGCATTTCTTCGGAGAGACTCAAATCAGATATTTGCAGGTCCTAGACAACTACCCTGACCATACTAGAAATTATTCTTCCTAAAAGTCCAGTTCTACTCAACATTATTCATAACTTTGGCTTGAAACACTTTCAAAAGTATTACCTGCCTCACTGTAAACAGCTCAGAGTGGAACTCTGAGGCTGCCTTGGGAGTCTCAGGACTGTTTGACATCTCACAGGGCATCACTCAGCTGCCCAGAGAGAACTGGGACAGATCAGCTGCTGCTGAAAGTCAGACAGCCCATGGCAGACAGGGAAACACCAAGGAACTCGGTAAGATAGATCAGACATGGCAGGCACACACAGAAATCCCTGAAAAATCTAGGAATGCTACAAACAACCCATGAGTAATACATTGTGGGCACTCAAGATTTCCCTCCACAGGCACACTCCTGCCACATAGCCAAAGGAAGATAGAATTTGATGTCTTTTCAAACAGTGTAACAAGAGGATACACTGGAAAGATCTCTTCTTGAAACCTATACCCTTGCAGAACTCCAGTACAGAGCTACAATTCAGCCCAAGTGGGTTTGATCCCCTGCCCATCACACTGGGTACAACACAGGTAACTATAAAATACATAGCGCCCCCTCCCCATTGCCATCTTGAAAAGATCCACAGTACTTAAAAAAATCCCAAAGAGAAAAACCAGATTTCCCTGCTTTTTGCAAGCAGTTTCTGATATCCCTCTATCATAAAGCTTTCTAGATTATTGTTCTGCTTACCCTATTTTCTACCTCCCTTCATCCTGTAATGCAGACTGAAGCACATCCTGCCTTATCTGTACATTTTCCTCTCCTAACATTTCTTTCCATCCCTGTTACCTTTGTAGCATCTCTAATTAAAATCTTAGTGATTCTTTGGCACCTGAATAATCACAGAATCATTCAGGTTGGAAAATACTTTTAAGATCATTGAGTCCAACTTCTAGCCAAACAATGTCAAGTCCAACACTCACCTGTGCCCCTAAGTACCACATTTACATTTTAAGTACCTCCAGGGACACTGACTGGAGCCACTTTCAAATTCAACCACTTTCCTGGGCAGTCTGTCCCCACACTTAATAACCCTTTCGGGTGAAGAAATTTTTCCTAACATCCAATCTACATCTTGGTACAACTTGAGGCTGTTTCATCTTGTCCCATCTCTTGTTACATAGGAGAAGAGACCTACACTAGATTTTAGAATATTTTTGGATCCTTACTTAAATATTAATTTGTTTCCCTCTTCTATCTTCATTTAAGAAAAATAAGAAACACAGGCTTATGTATGAGTACTCTTTTTAAAGCCGTAGAGCATGCAACTGTACTTGTTCTATATAAAAGCCTATCTCTTCCAAAACCCAGCTTTCTACTTTGAGCTTATATTGCATCAGCAAGCTATGAATGTTCTCATTAGTGCACCCTGCTCTTGGCAACTGCACACTTGCCTTATTTTCTTTTCATGGGATTAGCACACCTCCTGAACAAAGTTCTTCCCCAGCTTGGTCCTTTCTGATAACCAGATCTGCCACATTATTACAACCTTAAATAAATGCTATGCAAGCCTAGTACTAGAAAAACACTGATAGTAAACATGCAACTCTTCCCCTGCCTTACCAACCTCCCCATGTGCTGTTGCCCTTTTATCTGACACAGCTGCAGCTTCTCTGATGGAAGTTGTGTGAGAGACCCAGCCAGGAGGCCAGCTAAGAGGCATGGGCAGCCCCAGCAAGCAGGCAGCATAACAGAACACCGGTGTGATCCCTGAAACTGGGAGGAGGAGCAGAGCAAACAGGTCTGAACGGAGAAAGCAGTTGTCTGTGTGGAGAAAGGCATCTTTGCAGGTATCAGAAGGAGCTGCAGATGTTTAAACCTCAAATAGTAGGAGGACAAGCTGGGAGAAGGAGACAACTGGCAGACCCCAAAGGTGCAATTACACTGTGATTTTTTAACTGTAGTTTCATAAAAGCGGTGTTATCTATTTTAGTGTACTCAATCTTTCACAAAATACCACTAGCTGCTCCCCAACCCAGCCCTCAGGCACCACACCCATCCTTTCTATACCCACCTATAGGTCCTGAAGCCAGCAGACAGCTCTCAGCTGTTATCTCGATGTCAGGATGTCCTGAATTGGCTCTATTCTGCAAATTCCTAAAGAACACGCAGGAATAATTCAAAATGCTACCTAGCATTTCCTAGTGAAGACATTGGCCCAAAATACCGTGCTTTGTGAAAACAAGCAGAGAGATGAGGATGATGGAGATTTTAGATCCTAGAATCCACTCCTAATTATATGATGCAATGTAGATATTAACAATTGCATCACTTTGTTCACATCATCAAACAGTTTGTGGTAACTTAGTAACTAGCTTTCTCACTGCATAAATGGGCATTTTTAAATGTTCTGTTCTGAATTCACTTAGGTAACTGACTAATTTCATCATGTTTGGGTTCTTTTTTTTTTCATTAACAGAACTAAATGTTAATTACAATATCTTACTGCTACTACTACCCACTTCTTGCACTTCATTTATTAGAAAAAAATAAAAGAGATTGAATATACCAACTGTTCTAGGTTAAATAACTTTGGATAATGGCTTAATTAACTAGACAAACAACAAAGAAGAAATGCATGCCACACTATGATTATGTGTTATGTCCAGGTTCTGTAATGAATTGAAGTATCCCATTCCTGGCAGCTAATAATGGGGAATTACTTGCTCATTTGAAGGAATATAGTGGCAGATTCTACAATAAAGTAGGTCCCTAGCAGGGGACAAATAGACACTGTAAAGATCTAAGTAGTTAAGATTGTTTGCTTTAAAGTAATATAGAATAGTGAGCCTTTTTTTTTTCCAGCTGATGGTAATTTGCAATCCTGAATGTTGTCTGAGATATTAACCAAGCAAACCAAGTGAACTGCTGAACTGAAAAACCATCCATGGCTCTGTACAGACATGTCTAAGGGCAAGTACACATAACAAACATTAAAGTGGAAAGAAAACCCCTTCTTGGATAGTTACAAAAAGAGTAGAAGTTGATAATCCTACAGAATGAGCCATTGAAGGAGACCTCCTCCAGTTTCACGTGAATTCGGCTGACAAAGGTCTTCCTCATGCCAAAGCTCTCTCCATGGGGGCTCATCCCTTTTGGAAGCAGGTGTTTTCCCATGCCCTCAGACCATTGTTCCCTGGTGCTTTCCCCACCCCCTTATATAATCTTGCACCCCCACCCCCATTGCTCTGTGTGTTTAGGTCACTGGTACCCTTCACACGCGGGGCTGGGCAGGGCTGGAATGAACCAATAAACCTCTGCTGTGGAAATTCTACACGAGGACCCTTCATGCCTCTTTGCCATCAATTTGTCAAAGAAGATATCCAGTGTGTGTGTGTCTGTGTGTGTCTGTGTGAGTGTGGTGGCTTCCTGAGCAACTTTCTGCTGGAATCAGTTTGGAAGGTCATAGCACCCCCCCAAAACACCCCCTGGAACCGACATGGTGATGAGAGTTTGGCCACTGAACAAGCTCTGCTTTTATTTAAGACAAAGTGTTCACATGAGTATTCAGAAGCTTTGGTCCTTTTCTTTATTTAAAAGATATTTCACTTACTGAAGGACACAGTCTTCTTCCCTCCATCAAACTGCATGACTGAAATCTCATTAAAAGGTAATTCCCCTTTCAAAGACTGCAAGTCAGCCAGATATGCTTCTATGAAGACTCTAAAACAGAAAACTGTTTTAACTAAGAGTCAGGAAACTGAAGCACAAGATGAGACAAAGCTACAGAGGGTGATAATCTCCTTCACCCTCTACATTTTTAAGATTCTAAGAACAGGCTAAACTGGTGTTGGGACTTGGTTAATTTTCAAGAGCACTCTCCCAGCTCTGTGTTTCTGTGATGCAGACATCCAACTCATCATTTATATTAAAAAACTTTGCAAGTTTGAGCTTGCTGGATTAAGGATAGTTTGACATATCAGAATAGAATAGGGTAAAGAAGAAAATAATGGTCTAGGGCTGTGTCATCGTTATCACAATGAGAATAATTCTGGCTTTAAAGATCATTCTTTTAAAATATAATTTCTCATTTTATTAATAGAACTGGAGAAAATAATATTTACATGTCATTTTTAGTTGATTTTCAGCATGCAGGAGAAAAATTGACGAGAAGAAAATAACGATTCTACTACCAAAGAAAATAACTTTGTTTAGTAAAAGTTGTAATAGAGTATCTTAAAACCCCAGTAGAAGGCCTGCTGTCCTGGCACTTAAGGAGAGAAATGTTCTATTTTAAGGGTCCTGTGAAAACTTCTACCAACACTTTGCATGTTCAGGGGTAGAAAATCTCTTCTGCTAATCTGCTTCTGGATCTGGGACAGATTTCTGGTTTCTTGAATGCATCAGAGCAGTGTCTTTTATCGTTTAATACTTCATTTAATATACTTTTTGTTTGGTTTTGGTCTTTTTTTGGCTGGGGGGGAGTTGAGAAAAGTGAGTAAGTGTCGCCTACTCAATCTTGTAAAATTTTTTGTAAATTAAATGTTGGATCCCAACTACTTTATGAGTCAGACTATTCTGTACTTAATTAACGCCATTAGCCAAAAGAGGCTTCTTTCACATAGATCTCTATCATCATCTTGCAAACTGGCCTATGCAGCTGGACAGATCCTGAGATTCCTTTTGAAAACCAAAATCAATAGATTTACTGGACAGTAAAACAAAACAAAACAAAACAAAAATTTAAAAATAAAATTCCTACAGTCAAGTTCAAAATTCCCTCTCCAAAACAAGTAAGTGATCTTGACATTTGCCAGCACCTTGAAACTGACCTGAACTCAATCTAAATTAAAGTAAATGTAAAATAAAAAAATTACTGACAGAAGCTAAAGAGATGAAAGTTAAATATCTTACTAAATATATACATAAATAAATAAAATATGCAAAGAAAGCTTCCTACTTCTCTCAGCTCCAAAGGTTCACACGGAACCCACAGTTAGACATTCATAGCTCAGGTCCCAGCATCTAGTTGCTTGGCACAATCAGAGGACATAAAATTTTTAAACAGAAGAGTATTTGATTTGGGATTCTCTACTTTCTGCTTCTCCTCAACACTTCAGATATTCTCATTCAAATCTTCTTCCCATCACTTCTTCCTTTGAAGATGTTCTATGATTTCCCACCCTCTGGCTGCTCCCATTTGCTTGGGAAACACGGGCATTCCCTGGGCACGATTAGAAGTGATTACGAATGGCAAGCAGTCAGCTGTGGGTGCTGTAGTGCTTGACAGACTTCTAGCCCCTTGTGCAGCAAAAGACCTGTCTGGGCAGATTCAAATCTTTATGCAGATCTTCTTTACGTTATTAACCTGTATTCTTTAGACACGGGTAACCTCATTAATCATAGTTTCTATGGTCACCCTGTTGGGAATAATGTCTGCACCATATGATTGGATTTCACTCGGGAACAGACATAACAGTAACCAGTCACTTCAGGGTAATACCAGCCCTTCCCTGACTGCTCCCTAAGCTAACACTTGAGGTGTAATTTGACAGATTTTAAAATAATAATTATGTTTATTACAAAGAGAATTATCATAGTGTATCTACCCATCTGTTTAAATGATCATCCATCCCAGTGCCAAATCAGAAAAAACTGGTTTACATTCCTAAATCTCATAGGTTAGAAAGGATGGCTTCCTTCTGTGAGCATGTCCTTAAAATTTGGAAGTTATCACTACAGTGACATACTAAGTTTTCTTTGGCACCACCTTCTCCCTGGGAAAAGTAAGTCCAGTAGTCCAACAGTAATGACCCATTTTCACATGGAAGTGTATCCTCCAGTGTTATAGAGCGACTACTGCAGTAGTGGTCCTTATGCCTTTATAATTAATATCACACATAAGGGAGAACTGAGATGACCTTTAAAACCCACCTCCCCTGCCAAAAAAAAGAAAAAAATTAATTATCTAGAGCTGAAATGGGAAGAGAACAATTGCAATAACTGGAAGCTTTGTATTTCCACCAACAAATAGATATATCAGTTAGGTTTAAAAGGGTTACCAACAATACAGGAAGAAAATTAGAAATAACCAAAAAAACCCCAGTTGTAATCAGTCCAAGCTGACTGAGTAACTGTATAAGGATCCACAACAGAAAAAAATCTCATCACTTGTGCATGCCTTATTAATCAAACATTAGAAACATCTCTAAAAACATTAGAAAAGAGAAAGGATTCTGTGCAACAAAAAAATAAACTGACTGAGAAATTGAAGAGATCAATTTATAGTATGAGTATGAGAAACTGACCCAAAAACCATTGTTGTCAGTGAAAAATCTTTTTAAAGGGAATCAAAAAAAATTTTTTGTGCTTTGTTTGCTATCATCCTGTGTTAGCAGCATAACACGACACTTAGAACCAACCAAAGGTAAGGACAAACATTATATTTAACTATAAATATTGGCCTGAGTGTTACTTTTTTAAATGAAAGCTTTGGATGACTCAGAAGAAAAGAAATGGCAACTTAGGTCATTAAAAACAGTCCAAAATATAAGTAAACTGCATGGTAGCATGTTTACTGGTTAGACCAGTGGGGGGGACTGGGAGACTGTGAGAACTCTATTCCCAGTTGGCGACATGATCCAGGCCAAGTTATTTAGCTCCTGTTTGTTTATCCATCTGTAACATGGGTGTAAGAAAAGTTATTTCCCAGATGGCAGCATGGTGAAACTTAATTGATGTTTGTAAACTTCTGGCAGAGTCTCTGATGTGAGGTGAGCACAAAATATTATTAAGTTCACCTTCTGGGAGCTCCTACATTACTTCATAAATGCAATAAAGATAAATTGAGGGTTACAAGAAGAGAATTATTAAAAATATGCTGTAATAATTAATGCATTCAAAACATGCATTTGTGTTCACAGAATACTAATCAGTACTCGTACATAAGTAGAGATCAGACTTAGGTAGTGGCTGTTTTATATTGTGAGGTGAATGCTACTTGTCCTTTGAAAGTTCAAATACTTTCTTTCTTCTTCCCTGACTTTACTGAAATGACCCAAAATGCATTAAAAAAATAAATTTATATATATATTTGAAATTACCTTCAAAAAATGCATTCCAGGGCAATCATAAATTGCAGTAGCTCTCCATTTTCCATCTCTAAACCAGACACGGGAACTAACACCACAGGCCCAAATTCAGAAAGCATTTTCCACAAAGTGCTATCTCCAGCAGCAAGCAGCACCATATGTTGCTATAGGATGTTCCCTTCCTACTTCACATATTAGATATTACTGAGGGATTCTGGCTTACTTTCAAGTCTTTTCCTGTTTTCAGCAGTAACTGTTATAACTCTGACTGCCCTTGTTACCCATAAAAAATCCTATCCTTCTCACTTCTTGCTAAAAATGGCATTCTCTAGCAGATTTCCACAGACAAATGCCATCTTGGACAGAAACTCATTGAGATAATACTACTGTCTTTCTCTCTTCCTTTTTCATAATGACTTGTTTAAATTCTCTCTAGTAGCATGGATGGCAGAAGGTGGCAGATCCAAAGAAAAAGTCATTCATTAGAATTTAGGAGACACTGTTCTTGTGCTCTTCCTTGGAAGTCAGGATAAAGAGTCTATAGGTCGAAAATAACATTTAAAAAATATGTTAAGATACATCTTTTAGGACAAGCTGGATTCATGATCTGAGATGTCTGTGTGTAAGACAGGGACAGCAATGCCTCATTGGTAAATCCCATGGGAGTCCAATGCAAGTGACACACCTCAATGCTGAGAAACCACAGGTACTATTGGAGAATTTGGACTTCATCTTAGAAAGTGGCTTGAGCCAGAAAAAAGGTAGAAGATGGCAACTAAGGATGTTTTACTTTCAGCTGCTACAATTTCTTATGGACCTGAATCTAAAACAAGGCAAAACCCTGAGAACTCAGCTCCATGATGTAACTTGTTCAACTTGATGTCTTACAATGCCACCTACTACAGTGACAACCCATTCATGAAACATGATCAAACAAAAAAATATACACTTAACAAAACAAGAACAAACCAAACAAAAAATAAAACAAAGAAACCCACAAAAACAAAAACTAACAAA